>WAAB01005550.1:67891-124755 GCA_013389865.1 Piaya cayana
AGCACTCAAGATCACCTGTTCCATGACTTTCCCTGGCACTGAGGTCAGGCTGACTGGCCTGTAGTTCCCTGGATCCTCCCTGCGACCTTTCTTGTAGTTGGGTACTACATCAGCCAGCCTCCAGTCCAGTGGAACTTCCCCAGTCTTCCAGGACTCTTGGAAGATGATGGAAAGGGGTTTGGCCAGTACATCCACCAGCTCCTTCAATACCTTAGGGTCAATCCCGTCTGGTCCCATAGACTTGTGTGTGTCTAGTCAGGTGAGCAAGGCTCTGACCACCTCCTCTTGGACCATGGGAGCCTCATTTTACTCCTCTAGTTTTGGGGATTGGAGGCAATGTCAGTATTTCCCCACACTTAACCAGCTAAGTCTGAGAGACAAACAGGAGCATTTTGTGATGAACAGATCTAAACCAAATTGAAGGCCAGTCACTAGTGCTGTTCCCTAGGACTCAGTACTGGGACTAGTCTTGTTTAGTATCTTTATCAGTGATCTGGATGAGGAGATTGAATGCTCCCTCAGTAAATTTGCAGAAGACCCAAAGCTGGGTAGAAGTGTCAATCTGCTTGAAGGTAGGAAAGCTCTACAGGGGGACCTGGACAGACTGGATCAGTGGTCTGGGAACAACTGTAAGCAATGCAACACAGTCAAGTGTGAGGTTTAGGCACTTAGGTCAAAACAAGCCCGTTTAACACTACAGGCTTTGGGAAGTGTGGTTGGAAAATTGCCCAGCAGAAAAGGACCTGGGGGTGCTGACTGACAGCCAGCTGAGTGCGAGCCAGCAGTGTGCACAGGTGGCCAAGAAAACCAGTAGCATCCTGGCTTGTATCAGAAATGATGTGGCCAAAAGGAGCAGGGAAGTGATCATGTCCCTGTAATCGGCACTGATGAGGCCACATGTTGAATACTGTGTTCATTTTTGGGCTTATCAGTACAAGAAAGATATTGAGCTGCTGGAGCATGTCTATAGGAAGGGAATAAGTCTGGAGCACAAGTCTTATGAGAAGCAGATGAGGGAACTGGGACTGTTTAGCCTGGAGAAGAGGAGGCTGAGGGGCAACCTTATTGCTCTCTACAACTTCCTAGAAGTTGTAGAAGGAAGTTGTAACAAGGTGGGTGCTGGTCTCTTCAACCAACCAAAACATGATAAAATGAAAGGAAATTGTCTCAAGTTGCACAAGGTGAGGGTTAAATTTGATATTAGGAAAATTTCTTTACTGAAAGAGTAATGAAGCATTGGAATGGGTTGCCAGGGAAATGATAGAATCATTATCTTTGGAGGTGTTCAAAAACCACGTGGATGTGATACTTTAGGACGCGGTATTTTGGTATTGTGTTGGCGGTTTGACTTGATAATCTCAGAGGTCTTTTCCAGCCTTAATGATACTGATTCCATTATTTACTCATTGTGTAAAGAAAAGGATTGGTGTTGTCAATGTCCACATCTCCTCACAAAATGTGTCCCTCCAAATTTGTTAAAGAAATCAAGAGAGTGCTCTTCTATTCACTAATACCAGTCACAAGTCACCAGTGAAATCTGTAGGTCTATAGCAGAATGAGAATGGTTTCCTAGCTCTTCCTTCTATTCTCATTTTGACAAGTTTTATATTGGTATGTGCAGCTACCAAGTTCAATGAACTTGTTTCTGATTATCAATCATGTAACCAAGATTCCCATCTTGCCTTTAGGGTGAAGTATTTAAGATAACTAAAATAACATATCAGCCCTAGCTAACAGAGATATCCTTGTGGGTAGGAAAAATAAAGGTTCTCTTCTGGTAAGCTATTTGTCTCTGTGTCTCTTCTTTTTATTTTTTTTCTGGGGGAAGTGTGGGCTTCACACAACCCAGTAATCTCCTCAACACCCTACCATTTTCTTTCCAAATATAGAAGAAAACCAGCAAATCAGCAATAGAGAAATTCTCATTTGCATGAAGAATGACGACCTAACACCATTCTTTAAAGCCCAATCTGATCCATTCAAGAACAGTCTCTGCATTTGAAGGAACATCCAGGTGCTGGTAGAAAGGAAGACCTGAAACTGCCAAATCACTTAGAAAACTTAATAGAGTGGCTTACTAAATTTATCTTAGTGTATATGCAGCTGGGATGTGGATGAACAACAGAAATGTGTAAGAGAATGGAAGAAATTCTGTCATCTCCCATTGAGAATGCAATTAACAGAGGACTACAGCAGAAAACATGAAAAGCCACAGATGGATTTAGCTTGCTTGCAGTGCGCCACAACCTGAAACGATCCCTTCTGTCTGGATTCACGATTTTTTTTGTTGTTTAAGAAGATTGATCTCTACATTGCACTTAATTACATGTAGAAACAATAACTAAGATGATGTTGACAGTTCAAGGTTATTTTATTTAGTGTGGGAGTTTTACTCTAAGTTGGTCAAAAGCAGACAGTTTTACACCTTTCTGCCCCTCACTTTCCTTCAAGATGCAAATACTGAGGCATATGCGTGTTCTGTCTCTGCTATATGTATCAATAACCTAAATGCAGGAGAACCTTGATCTGAGAGAGGTCAATACACAATCTCATTGATTAATGTTTAATTTGCAAATTCATATATAGAATGCTTTTTTAAAAAAGTTCACCCTTGTTGACCCATAAAATGTCATTATTTTAGGCAGCAACAGCTTCCATAAGTCCATCTTCTGCGTTCTTTTTCACTCTTGTAGGTTATCAAAATTCAGGGGGAAGAACAAGTATTTTCTTAAAATGAAATTAAACAAGAAGTAGTAAGTTTACCTCTGTAGCAGACTACAAGATAAAATGTAGAACTTCTGTGTTACTGAATCAGTATTAACAGAAATAAAGGTACTTAATTTGATTGTGTAAACTCAGAGAAAGAGACGACAGAGAACCAAAAGCATAAAAGCCAAGAAAGGTAAAGTATCTCTATACTCTATCCCAATTACTTTAAAAACAGTCACATAGAAAATATAGTTCTAATTCTTTAATTAAACACATACATGAAACATATATACATTTCCTTATATGGAAGGAAACGTGTCAACGTGCACAAGTATATATGTAGATAATTTTACTCATAAAGCAAGAAGGAACGAGAGAAAATAAAGGACATTGGTGTTTTCCCTTGACATATGAAACCCTGAATGTTAGGCTGCGAGTTGCAAACTCAGTGCTGATAGCAGAAATGCATTCATGCATGCTCCTGCAGCAGAAAGATGTGGGTCGTATTTTCTTTTCTGAAAGTGGTTCTGAAGAGCTTTGAGATTCTGGGCAGCAGCAAGCAGAGACTCTGAACCAGTTACTGGAATTTCACTCAGGTGTCTTTGCCCCAACTTCTTGTAGAGCACTGCAGATCATAAAAGGGGAAAAATGTGACTGGAAAACAGGAAAGCTTAGTGATATTCTATGTCTCAGGTTTGTTTTCCACACTGGTATGAATATTTCAAATGAGTGAAAAAAGGAACTTTGAAGTCTATGAAAATGAATACAGTATCTGTTGTTATTGATGCTGTCCTGTCATCTTTTGGAGGAGTTATCTGTAATGTAATTTGTGGATATAGTTCAATAAATAAATACATGAATGGTTACAGTCTTGTTAGTCATGTACCGCTTCACAGTCTTCTCCATAAAGTCTGTCTACCTTTACAGGCCATGATAGATTGGTCTGTCATCTTTTCTAGTCCACATTGCAGTGATCTTGCCTCCTTCATCTTTCCTCTTTCACCTCCTACCCCCCTTTCCAAGCCATTTCCATTTGGCTTTCACAGAAGTCATTCATTGTATCAGCAGCTCCCCTTTAATCAGAGCACTACTTCCATCTGAACTAGCTGGTTAAATGACTGAGGGTCCATTAAGTGAATTATTTCAAGCTCTTGTCCCTTTCACAAATCTGCCCCTAAAGCAACACAGTAAGTAATAAATTTGAAGCACCTCTCAGTATGGTGAGGGAAGCAGACTGCACTTTACAGCTAGCAATTAGCCTTAGGGCTTCAGGTATTTTTCTTTTCTCACCACAAATGAACTTGTCTTTTTTTTAAAGAAAATGAATATACAGACATTGCCCAAAGTTCAGTGCTTGACACTGCTAGTTTGTTTTCAAATTCTGTCCACTGGTTTATAGCATCTTCTTATATGGTGACATTCTATAGGATTTTCTATTGACTGAATGATGGGGCATTCTGGGAATTTATGATACAGCAAGACTAAATATTAGACATATTCAGTGCCTTCTCCACAAATCTGTTATCTCGTCCTACCCATTGAGTTTCACATAGTTTTGATAAACACAGCAGAGCATAAGAAAAAGACTCACAAGGTGCATTTTGACATCTAAATTACCCTCTAATCTCAATAAATAATTTCTGCATTGTGGCTATGCAGCATACACCTAGGATTATGTGAAAAATATTTTTATTTTAGCTATGTCATGTCATACAGTTAAACAGTTTGATCTCAAACCATAGGATGTAGAAAGAATCACAGATGAGTTACTTGTCTACTCAATATAGTATGCTCTGTGCAAAATTTAGATCATTTCACTGGCTTCTTTCTCAGCATTTTAATTTGAATCTCTTTTTTCCACCATTCTCTTCCTTTCTAACAGAATTTACTTCATACTTTTTATTATCCAGCTCACCAATCTTCTGTTGGCCTTCTTTTCCCTTGCCCAACTTCTTTTCTTTCTCTTTTTTAACCCCCTGGGACTATGCAGGTAGGAATAATTCTCTTATCTCTCTTTTGGTTACATCTTGTAGTACTTTGTTCTTCTCTGTTTCTTTTTCCAGCTCAGTTCATATGCTTTGTGATAAAGCTTTTATCAGCTTCACAAGTACTGTTGCTATTGCTAGTTCCTGATCATCTGTTTCTGTGTCATGAAGTACAGCATATGCTCTTGGCAGAACATCTGTAATTACTGGATAGTTTCTCATCTGAGAATGCAGAGTGTTACCAACACTGATATAATTGAACTGAGCTACAGCTATGGACTGTAATTAGGTATTTTCCGTGTGACTAAAACTATAACGAAGATAGGAAACATGACCCTGTACAATTCTTTGAAAAGACAAGTGAAGATTTCTTAGCAAGGCTCAGCGAAGTGTAGACCAGGCATAATATACTAAAGCCTTTCAATTTTGTTGTCATCAAAGGAGAAGATATGCATATAAATGAGTATGAGAGGAGTTTGACAGGGCATCTTGGCAGGTATTTTGTTGTGCTAGAAGGATGAATAGAGAAATGACTGTTAGTTTAGGTGTATTCTCCATTGCCAGTGACTCACTTCAAGGAATACTGCTCAATCCCCAGTAAAATTTTTGTTATGGCAATATAGAGATACTCTTTACTCGCATTGGAAATCAGTAGCAATGGCCACTTATATTTATAAATGGGACTACTATTTATTAGCAGACCATGATCTTACTGTTTTCCTTTTCTAGAGAGTGGGCAGTGGGATTCAGTAATTGGTAAATTCTTAACTGAGAGCTGTAGATACCATGTTGTTATACACACACTAAAGATATATAGCAGCTATGCAAAGTTCAATCCCAAACTGCTCAGCAACAAAGCAGTTTCAGATTTCAGAGAAGGTGTTTATCAATTACAAGTATTTTAGCAAGTCAGCTTTGGTACAACTGAAAGAGATGAGCAAATAAAAATGTATCCAAAAATGCTAAGAGGTTTAAGGTGTTGTTGATAAACAACACAGGTGAATGCAAGGAAATCAGTGCTGCTGTTATGAGTTTCAGTGCACGCAAGAAAGAGTAGTTCTTGTTTAATTGTATATATAAGTATATACCTAAAATACATGAATCACTGCTTTTACTAACTCCAGTACGTATGCATGATGATGAAATTCCTATGTTTGTTTGACAGCGAAGGCCATGCACATCATATAGTTTTAACTCTCTGAAAATTTGTTTTAAGAACTGAAAAGAATCTTAAGACAATGGTAACTGGGAAAACTTTTTGGAAAAGAAGCATTGTATTCTTTTTCATTTGCTGTCACTTAAAATATTGCTTAAACAGCTTCCACATCCTCTGTCTTACCATGATTCATTTAGATTGGTTAATTTCTCAATTAATAGCTGCTGCATTTGTCACAATAACCATAGGTTTCATCCTGGATTACACCCTCCGAAAATACCAACAAGGTTGATTTATTAGAGAGCCTTCCTCTGTGTAACAGAGGAAGTGCACTGGGACAAAAGAGCCAATGGAGTGCTCATAGAATTGCACTGAAAGGATATTATACTTTTTTAATTATGTTCAGCCATCCCTCTTTGAGCCTACCAGTGGCACAGGGCACATGAATGGTCATTTAACAATTTTGTGTTATATTTTTAAGTTAGTCTACAGGACAGTCATTCTGCAGTAGACTTCTCCATATTCTTCCCAGTTGTCAGTATTTATGATTTAGCCTAGTCCAGCCAACAGGAATGCAGCAAATTTCCTTTCGTTGCTATCTGGATAGAAGTTTTCCATTTCTGATGTTTTCAGCACAGAGAGAGCTCCCAGGTGGCTTTAAAGCTTTTACATCTCCCTGTCATTAACTATAATTGATTAACTTTCTTCTTCTGACGTGTTCCTCATGGGCTTCAGCACATCTTTCATTCTCTCATGCAAATACTTTATTTTCCTTATCTCTGTTAGAAATCACAAGTGGCAGGTGTGGGAGTAAAAAGTTACCTTGATGAACTCTCAAGATTTTCTATTACCACCTAAAGATCCTGGCTTTTTAAAAAGCTTGCTTTATATGCCTGACTTTCTATCTCCTTTTTTCACCAATCTGCACCTTATGACCCCAATATGGTTAAATTATTTAAACTACAATTGATAAGCACACCTCTAGTATTTATCATCACCTTGTCACAGTCTTCTTTTCACTAGCTCTGTTTGCTTTCTGCAATTACAGTGTTTGTGAGTTTGCCTTGTTTCAGGGCAATGGTTTGGTAATATTTCAGTCACTCAAGATATCATCAAAAAGTTAGACTTGTAGTTTTCACTTCATTGTTAGGAGGACATTACTGTGTTTAGCCAGTAAAATTCCAGTTTCTAATGATAGATGAGCTGGACTCTACTTACATTAAAATAATTACTTTTTGCCTACTTATAATCACTTATTTGGATTCCTAGTGGATAAAGCAAATCCCCATGCCTTGTCCTGAAGAGTGGGGCTTAGCAATAAGTTTATTTAGAATAGCTACTCACTTAGAACAGTACTGAAAATCTGAAACACTTTATTGCTTCTGTATTTGTGTCAGTAATGGCTGATTTCAGACTCATCAGAGACTATAATTCATAGGGAAATGAACTGTTGCTCACACTCTGCACACTATAAACCAGTTGCATTGTAATTGTCTCCTGTCTGATGTTTTTATTCAAGAAAGAGTACCGATGGGACTCTAAACACAAAGGAAGTGTTCCTTGGACTCAGAAGGAGAGAAGAGTCAGACCTTTCATTAGGCAGCAGAGTAGATGTACCCAGGACAACTTCCAAGAATGAGAAGTTGTGGACAGATGTCAATAGTCAAAATAGTAACACTGATGACAATCTAGTTGTTCTTGCTAATGATATGCTCAGGCAATGAGTACCAGTTATTACCAGCATTTAAATTAATGACAAAATCACAAAGGTTTCCTTGCTCTCTGCTTCTTTTAATTTTAAATACTATTCAAGAGAAGCAGGAAGAGCTTTGTTAGAGGAGAAAAACTTTGAAGTGTACAAGGCAAATAGAAAGATCTGTGATCCTACTAAGATTTTTGTTTGTCAGCAATAAGCTTAATCAACCAAAACACTGCAGTCAAAGACAGTTTTGCCTTATGACTGCATTTTGATATTTCAGGGTCCCAAGCCTGATAAGTTCCCCAGCACATTGCATACACAGAACATTCACTCTGAGAGCTCTCAGTGAGTGTAGCTTGCTCTATAGCAAGCCCTTTATCATTCATAGGGATCTCCTGATTAAGCATCCTGTCTAAGTTAGAATAGATCCTAGATTTTTAACCCCAGAAACCCATGTGAACGGTGTGAATTTGAGGAAGCCAGATGCCAGACAGGATGAAAGTACAGAATTTCCCTCTTGGTTTTATAAGGAGAAACTACTAGACTGATTATATTCAGGCAGCACTAATATAAAAACAATGAATCACATTCATATTTCTCTCATCATTAGTATTAAAACCGACTAAGTTTAGCTGCAAGAAAACTATTGCTTTGCTGAGAGTCAAAGGACACCAAAGGTAGACACTACCCATGAACAAAAGACTGTCATACTGGTAAAAGCCCCTCACCACTTCTCCATTATTGAATGCATTTCTAATTCATGCCAGATCCTTGCCCTCTTAAACTGTAGTGGAAATTAAGATGTTAAGTTCTACTGTCACTCTGCATATGCTTTCTCTCATCTGGTGCACTTATTAATAAACAGCTTTCCTCACTCATCTCTTTTTAAAGAAAGAAGGAAAGAAGAAAAGAATATCATTTATTCCTCCCCAAAGACCTTCATATTTGTTAACATGACCTTACATTGTCCCCCTGAATAAAATAAGATTTATTTTGCTCTGCACTGTAGGGCTTCTGTGTCCCCAGAATCCTGGGGCAATATCAGTGCCAGGCTGGTACACTGTAGCACAAATGTCATTTTTTAATGACATTATGTGGTTCGGAGGGGAATCTGTTATCTACTGCTGAGTTGCTGAAATCAGACTATTTATCTCCAAGGCAGCTCTGTCGATGATCTAGAATTTATACATCTTGTCGCTGCAGGAAACAGAACAAAAAAACCCCTCATTTTATTTCTGGTGCCTTATGTTTATAAATTTATTCTTACAAGCTTTGCAAGCAGATTTCTGGGGCAGGATGCTGATGGGTGGGGTAGAGAAAAGTCAAGTTCAGGTGCTTCTCCAGGTTTTCTGGATCTCCCTAGTAAATTGCTCAAGGTCATAAGGGATCCAGCTGCCCTTCAGTCACACACATCCTCAAGAGCTCATGTGCAAACAGTAACTAGTTTAGGTATTACAGTCATTGCTCTGAGAACTCTAGGCATTTAAGTTCTGAGAATACTGTACAAGCAAGCAGCATCAACAAATTGGCCAGGCAACCTCTTCATGTTGATTAACATAAACACTAACCTCTGCTTGACATTTTAGGCTGGATGCCTACAACAGTTTGAAAGTATTTTTTTTCTCTGACACTAGATATTTTAATTTAAATGTAAACTAATAATACCTACGAGCTTATTCACAATGATTCTCAATTATTTCTATTTCATCCCCAAGGTATTGGAGCAAATGAAAGAGTTTAGTACATGTTCTTTTTTAGCTACAAAATTCATTACCAAACCACTCCATGAAGTAGAATCAGAGCTGCCAGCAATTCCTATCTATTAACAAACAGTCACATTCAAAGTGCTTTTAAAACAATCCTGCTCAGGTATATTCTAAATTAATATGTGGTTTCTGTGTCTTATAAAAGTATACGAAAACGATGCAGGGAAGGACAGAGGGAAAGAAATACTGGAATATTCTGTCAAAACTGTAATTCTTGCATTGCCCTCTAGTGCATACATGGTAATATGACACTTTTTTTTTAACTTCATGCCATAAATTACTAAAATGAAACCTTTAATGTCAGTTGATGGTTTGCTGCACTTAACTTTGACAGAAATATTATAGGCAGATTATTTGAAATACATAATTAAATTCCTGCTTTCTTCAATGTCTTCTGGCAAATCTGATAAACATTACATTGCTTTGTGTGTGGCAAAAATGCAGGCCATATATTTTGAAAACAAAATAAGTATAATTCAGAACTATCCAGACCCAAATCCATCATTCCTTCAAAACCACCCACACGAATTAGAGGTTATCTAAAGTATTTACTATGTGAGGGCAAAAAAAATTCTTCAGGAGCATGTCATTAATCCTCATACACTTGCTTGTAAGTCAGCTGTCTTCCCCACACAGAGAAAGCTTAGAATAGAGGCAAACACAGGAACATGAAGAATAGTTAAAGTGGGCATAAAATTTACATACCAAGGTGAAAGATATTGTAGAACATTGCAGAGATAAACATTCAAGAGGCTATGGTTTCAAACAAAGCCTTAGCTGCTTTAATGCTTATCTGTAAGAATCCATAAGTTTCTGGACAAAGATTTGTGACATTTTAAGTAAACCTAGGAACATACTCATTATACTTAGTAGAAGAAGTAAATTAAGTAGCAGTTTCCTTTGCTGTCACATAAATTAACACAGAAAAAAAACACTTCTATTTCTAGTAAGAGTCCTAGTAAAAGACAAAATTTTGTTAAATATTTAAGAAAAATAAGATCACCAGGTTACAGTGAGAAATACTATAGAAATTTGTACGTTTGTACCTGAAATGCATTTGAGGTGTGATCTTATATCACCACTTCTTTTTATATGTTCCTTAAAAACATAGCAATTGTAGGGTTTTTTTTGCTCTGGTCTGCAAGATACCATTAGGTAACTTGCTAGCCCTCCACAAAGTACATGGAGAGAAATTACAGGGGCTAATCCCTCTCTGGATTTCATGGCTTTTGCTTTCAAAGCCAAAGCCACACAAGAAACACTGTAAGATCTGTCATCATTTTTCAGGTGAGGAATTGCAGTTAACACTCTTGGATAAGCAAGACAGCCAGTTATAATATTCTTCTATGCAGCTCTAGAAGATATATGAGTATATATAGGAGATGTAGTTGTATCTGCACAAGCAAGAACACTTACAGGACATAAAAGGCCTCATCTCGGGCAAGCAGGGTAAAAATGGAGAAGCAAAGTGGTTGGAAAATGAGCATAGCCATAGAGGTGCTCATTCTCTGAAGGGGATGCTTAGTTAAATATCCTACTCTTGTGGTTTCTGCTCCTGTTTTCTGTAACATACCAGTAGCAGAAAACATGTAACTGATTCACGATCTAGCTACTGTTCTCATTATCTTGTGCAGCAATTATTCCTGTCTGCTTGCAAGGCCAATACATTGCACCATCACTGAGGAAAATCTAGTCTTGATATTTTTTCTGGATAGTTAGAGAACTTCAGCTTTCCAAATTCAGACCATCTACAGCTTGTAGCTCCACTGAATTCTTTTAAAGTGGAGAGAGCTTACGTTGTTGAAGTGGAAACAGAGCAGCAAGGAAACCTAATGAAAAGTTCTCTAAGAATCTGCTTAGAAAAAAACATGTCATAGTTTAACAATCTGAAATCAAGAAATTTTATTTACAGAACATCCTGAATGTTTTGAGGCCTTATGTGACTCACTATGAATGCATTGAGAACTAAAGTGCAGCTTACGGATTTTGGTTACTCGTTTTTGTATACTTCTGTATATTTCTCTCTCTCTTTTTTTTCTATTACTCTTCAAAATATCAAGTTTTTTTCCCCTTTAACCCCAAAACAATGCAAAGAATTGAAATACTGGTTTGGTTTTTTTCTGTGACTCAAAAGGCAAAAATAAACTTTCAGCCAAATTAAGGGAAAATTTTGTGTCTAATTCAAGCACTTAATTTTAACTAGTGCCTAAATTATGCTACTGGCCATTCCATCTAGAAAAGACAAGCACTTTCAGTGGGTAAACCAGACCTTCCATATACTGTAGTGATTTTAAGGGGAGCATCAAGTTCCCTTGGCTGCTCCCTTATTTCTTTCCCTATTAATGTTTTCTTTCCCTGTTTAACTTTAGCTTGGGATATTCATGGACACAAACCCATCTTCCAAACTTCTGTGAGAAGTTCAAAAGCCATAATTTTATGATCTATCATATTTTTTCCTGAAACCCTTACCCTCTCATGAGAGTAAAATGTTGACATAATAATGATACTGAAAATAATAAAGGATTTTTTAAATCACTGTTCTCCCCTCTAAGCCACCATTTTTATTCCATTGGTATTCTTACTGATGCAATTTTTTTTCCCAAAAATATATTGTTGGTAAACTCTGATTTTTCTAATGTCCCTCTCATCACTGTCAAAATGTACTTTTCTATAGCACATGTAGGGAAACTAGCTTAATTTTTTTTCTCTGTTCTTTTCTTTTAAATGACCAGCCAAAGTTTGCAGTTTGTAAAGAGAGTATAGAAGAGATTGGTGGCTAAAGGACTAAACATATTCAGCCATTCTCACCACTCCTTCATCAGAAATAACCATGCTGATCTTAAGATAGGGACATGAAATAAGAACTTTGTTGTCTTCATCAGTTTAGACTACATAACCAACAATCAGCTGTAAGTGCTAGTCATACATCAGTCCCTTTCCTACAAGGACTCAGCTGCAAAGAGTTTCTTCCAGCTCCAGGGAAACTCTCAGATTAAATATCATTGCTGATTCAGTTCAGCAGTCATGATTCATGGATCACCGTAAGGTCACCAAATTTTTCAGAAATACTTAAAAAAAACCCAAAATCAAAATAAACCAAAGGCAGGATGTCTTTCACTGATCTCCTCATCAGCATGTACAATCACAAAGGGAAGCTATGATGCAGCAACTTCATTTATTTGCCCATTCCTAGACCAGAAACCCACATGAGATGATTCTGATCCAAACCAGGACCAAACACTATAAGACAAATGTTAATCCTTGAATTTTAATATGTGTAATATGGCACTGGCTAATGTACTATTACATATAATGCTGCTGGGGAATTTTGTTAGTCCTCCCAGTAAATGCAGAGTTGTGCCAACAATCCCCAACTTGATAAATTCCAACTTAAAATCTACCTAACTGGTTCTATTCAGAAATTAGATGGTAAATATCCCTACATGCTAATATATATGTAAGAGAGAATTAAAAGGTTTACCTCCCTAATGCAATGTGAGTAAGTAACAGAAATATTTTTTTTTAAAAAGGAAAAAAAAAATAGAACAAATCTGATATACACTGGTCATGACTTAATGCTCTGCCTCTTCTTTATTAAATGCTTCTCTGTAACAAATGTGTGGTCCAGCCTGTAGTAAATGAAACAGCAGAAAACAAAAAATAATTTAAACTGGAATTTTTGTTGCAGTGTTTTATTCTAGCTTTGCTAAGCAAAATTAAAAAGGGCTTGTTACGAGGTTGACCTTAAGCTAGGATTTTGCTTTTTGTCCTGTTGAATGAATACCTATCCTGAAATGCATCAAAGATTCCCAAAATGCTCAATTAAACTCACACTGCAGAATCGGTTCCTGGTGAGCTCATGCTTGACAAAAGCTAATAAAAAGACAAAAACCGGTGAGAAATGTAGATACAGGGCACAATAAGTCATACTATAAAAAAGCTACATGGTACAGACATAGATTTTGCTTATATTTTCTAGCTGTTAGCATCTGATTCTAAAACAGTAAGGAGAAAGGCTCACCATAAATTAATTAATGCTCAGAAACAAGGGCTGCTTGCTGTGTTTATAGTGAGAGTTTGGTGCTCACAAACACCAGGAAGAGCCACAGACATTGTACTAGCTGAAAATCTGATCCCAATCTAATCCTAGGTGTTTACACATCAGGCTCTGTGGATATAAGAAGACAAAATTAAAACCCCCAAAAATATCAGCCAGACCATGTCTATGAAGTTGCTCACGATTTGCCCTGAAAACAGGAAATTGCCTCTTACTCTTTAATTGTTATGCAATCTTTCTTCTGTGTAAGACTCCAGTCACAATTTTGCTCCTAGTCTTGGACAAATTCACCTTCTCAAGTAAGCTATTCATCTGTCTAACTCCTACACACTGTCAGTGACATCTAATTATTCTAGTCTTGCAAGGATGATGGCAAAACAAAAGAGAGCATGGGACATGCAGAAAAGTATTTCACTGAGTTTGAGATCTTTTCATTCTAATTTCTGTTGTTCTAAGAACCTGACAATTACACACTTAGTATATAGAGGTATCATGCAGATATCATGCAATCCCGCCAGGTCAAAATGTTAGAGTGGAACATTGTATTATTTATTTGACACTACAAATATCCTGCAGGGTTTTTTCAGTTTTATTTTCTATTTATTTTTTTTCTTTTGTTTGTTAGTTTACTTCTTGTTTTTCTCTCCCTGAGCTTTTTTTCACACATAAGCAAAGCAGAAAATATTTCAAACTTTATATCATGGGGATAAGACTCTAGTCCAGTTGCCTAAAGAGGCTAAGTTCCTCAGGTTTCCCAGAAAATTAAAAATTACCTCAAGGTTACCATTCAACTCTACAGGGACATAACTGAAAATGGCCCTTAGAAATGTCATAGAGAGACCTGAAGACTTCCTACCTTTGATAGCACAAGGAATAAACAGATCCTGGTAAAATATTGAGCACCCGTATCTATTTCCTTATCTTAGGCTTTCCTCCAGATAATTTCTAAAATGGCTTCTAAGTAGCATGAAAAGAAGTATAAATGCATTTTTGAGCACATTAATATTAAAATTATCCCTAAACGTTTCCTCCACTCGACAGAGAGAAAAGGGCTTTTCTTCTACAGGAATAAATTTCTGTGGAAGTTTGTTTTCCAAATGACAATGCAAAACCCAGATGTCTAATGCTTTTTTAGCTTCAGTCTTCACTGTGAGTATCAAAAGTAATGGAACTGTTAACTGAAAGTAGGGACAAATAGGTAGAAATACAGGTTGGAATAGAGGCAGCATTATTCTAACTTATGGCAACTACATTCCCATATGAGATCAAAAGATATTTAGTATGATTCCTAGCCATGGCACATACGTTTAAAAAAAAAAAGAAAATTATGTTCTTAAGTCATATAAACCAGATGGATTCTCAGAATACTGAATACAACATGACAAACCAATGAAAAGTCCTTACATAACCTGTTGCCCTACAGTAAATACAGAGGAAAATATAGTTGGTATACACTTGGGTGTCAATAACTCTCTGTTGTTGTTTACATAGCAGTTCCAACAGAAAAGATACTTTGAAACATTCTTCCATGTCAGGTTTGGCTTGGTGAGACTTTTAAGCTGTGGTATTATTATTGCTACTGTATTTTTGAGTGGTCATTCAATGAACTCCAAAATGAAAAATGGAGTAAGAAAGGGTGATACTAAGATATTAGTCCAAATACAGTATGTTAAAGGAAAAGTTCTCATATAGGAACTCATTACCAAGAACAGAGGTAAAGAGATTTGACAATGGATAAAAAGGTAGCATCAGCTTACTCTGCTGACATATAATACACAGTCAATTCTCATACAGCAATACATTTGAAACTCAGTATAAGTTATCATGAAGTTACAGGTGTCAATCTGAATACAACATACTAAGCAAATTCCCCTAAATTTCAAGACAAGCCTTGCAAAGTTTGTCATGATTTGCATTCCCAGTAAATAAAATGTTATGTGGGTTTTTAGAAGGCCATGGGGTGTTTCCTCATAATTTTTTTTATTAACACAGAAAGTTTTGTGATATTTCTATTAAAAAGTCAAGACCAGCTATACCTCAATTATTTCACAGAGACATTTGTCCAAGCTCTTTAAAGACATCTCCAAGGGAGGATCTATGTCCTCAACATACAATATTTCTCAGTGTTTTAAAACTTACACAATTTCTCTCTGATCTTCAAGATTATTATCTGAAATCTACTCTCTTATCTATTGTAATTATGAAAAGCTATAATTTATTTCTATTTTGCATCCATCCCTAATCCATATATTTTTCTATCTCCCCATGAATCTTCTATTCTTAGCTCAAAATAGACCAGAACCTTCATTTTCTGTGTAGGGCATGGTTTCTAACCTTTTAATTCTTCCTGGTTTTGCTCATGGTTCTCTGCTGTTCCACAGTGTCGTGTTCTGCACACCAAATGCATCCTGAGGAGAGACTAGCAGTGTAGCCCAGCATAAACAAGGACTGACACAGAAAAAACAAGATTAACCCTACAGCACAGGAAGCAAGAGTGGAAGGGGATATATAAATAAATGGTTATAAAACATGTTCTAACCTGTCACAGTGAGACAAGGTTCAACTCCGCCACTTCACTCAGTGAATTCATGTTCAAATATGGACATTTTCTTGCCCTTGGATGGAAAATGCTGGTGCGCAAGAGTAAACAATGAGTTAGCATCAAGATAATGTACCAACCCTCAATACTCAGTCTGTGAAGCTGGATTTAGCTAATAACATCACTGTGCTTGAGCACCCACCCTATTTGCCAGACCTGACTCATTGCAATTTCTATCTTTTCCCAGAAATCAAGTCAGTGCACAAAGGATTTATTTTATGTCATCTGAAGATGTGAAAGCAAAAATGACAGACATACTCAATAGCCTTTCAGAAAATGATCTGTGGAATTGCTTTGAACATTGGCAGCTTCATTTGCAGCTGTGTGTCAATTCAGAAGAGAATTATTTTGAAGATGATTGTAGCTGATTTTGTTAATTTGTTAAATAAAAAGTTACATGCACAGTCTCTTTTGTAGATTTTGCTTGCCAGAATAAAGATACCATTTTCACCCAAAGTCTTCAAGTTTATACTGTGAATTTGTGTTGTTTTCTATTGACCTATTAAAAAAATTTTACTTTTACAATTATTCATTGAATCAATGGAAGTTCATTAAAGAAATCGAGCAAATATATATATATGATGTTGTCTTTAATGTTAAAGGACAACTCAAAGTTTGACAACTTGGCATTTTCTAGACAAAGCAGCCAGGGCCGATCTCATTGCCCTGGCCAGGAGAACGAAGCCAGGGGCAGCTTGAGCTCCAGGCATCAGGCACCATGTTGGGGACAAGGATGAACTGAGACAGAGATGAATTGATGTGGGACGATGGCTAGGCAGGTCAGGGCAGTGAGGAGCTGTGGATCAGCCCTGCTGCAGAATTAGGCCCAGGGACCTGAAATAGCATCTTGGACCTGGGCAGGATGAGGGATATTCCAGAGTCTTGACAAAGTGTCTGTTCCAAAAATTATGATGCTTTCTGTTATTTACAGCAATGTTATTTCTCCAGACTCTTTTGTATCCTTTCAGATGATAAATTGCTCTTATAGTCCCTTGGTTTTGTGCTTATCAATGGTCTTTCAGGATGTCTCCAGATCCTAGAGACACTAGGCACGTCAAGGGGACCAGTGGTGCATTTGAAGGTTGCTACTAGTTTCCAGGCCTGGTGCCCAGGCTGGCAGCTCTGCGCTGGCCAGTCTCTCTGTTTGTGTATTTCTCAGCAGACTGTTTCTTTTTTATTCAGTAATTTTTTTATTCTATCCAGGCTGCCATTACGGCTATTTACACTAGGAGGCTCCTGGGCTGGTCATGGTCAGTCAGACCTGGTGGCACCCTCAGAGCCCTGACAATAGGAGCTCAGGGAACAGCCAGGATTGAGGGACTGTAGCCAAGCCTGAAACAGCTCTTGGACCATTACCCTCTCCTTCATGCATGGTGGGAGGAAAAAAGCAACCTACATGTCAGGTATGAGTCTCACCATGCGCATCGTCTTGGGAAGAAACCTCTCCCACTCCTTGCACTAGGAACAGGCAAAAAGGCTCAGTCCTGCTCAGAAAGCTTGTCCTTGCAGAAGAGTATAACAACGTGAGCAGTATGGTGCTCAGAGGCATGAAGCATTAGTTTTATGGATCTCTGCTTAAGTTCACATGGTAAAGGAAACTTAGATAAGCTTACTTAGCTACCAGTCCAATGGCATCTTGAAAACTTCAGTGGGTGAAGTAATGGACCTGTGGTTTCCTGAGTCCTGTTTTACGTCCTCTTTCAAGTGTATATGGTATCTGCGCCCTTCAAGTAATTATGGGTATACCCTGAGCTCCATGACTTCTCAAAAATTACAGAAATAGGGTTAGGAACTTAAGAAATATTGACATGAAAAAAATAAAGCCTAGGTAAGAAAGAGGAGAATAAGGAGACAGTAAGTGAGAAAGACTAAGAACCAGCCCATTCCAGGAGCAGTGAAGATCAACATTCCCCTTGCTGAAGCACAGCTGCCTGTATGGTAGGGAATGAACAGGTGTTTGCATTGGGGGTTGGCAAGAAGAATAATGTCCAGCTTAGCAGAGTGTTAATCCTAACAATCCACTGTATATATTGACAGGTAAACAGTCACTTTCCATGTTTCAACAGTGCATATTCTGCCCACAGAACTCATTTTTGCACAGGTGGTCAGGCAAAACCCATCTGCTAGAGGATAATTCACAATTTCAGCTCTGCACATGTGGCATATCACATCCTGGGCTGCTCCTTTATTGTCATACTATATGAGCTGGAGGTTCTGGAGACTTCCAATTATTCTTAGCCAAAGTAAAGTACTGGTTCACATGAAGAACTCTAAACTCATTGCTGAGTCATATCAGTGACAACCTTATCTTAAGAAGGTTTGACCATGAGGCATTGTTGGGAGATGGCATCAAGGGCAGGAACTAGGTGTTTTGAGGGACTGGTTGTCTTTGGCCATTTCTCATAAGATGGACCAGCAATTTGTCACTGCAAGGCATACCCATCCCATCAAAAGAAAATGAGAAAATTTGAGACAATTTCACTAGCCTTAAGAAAGGAGGTTCCTCACTACAGTAGCTACCCAGACATGGCAAGACATGGCACCATTTTAAAAAATGGCACCATTGTCCTTGGCAGCTTTAAAAAAATCCTAACCCAGCAATCCTTTTGTAGTCAGTATAGCTCACAGATTCAAACTTCTTTCATACCATAAAATATGTGCCTTGTAAATTTTCAGTTCTGTTGCTTTCTTGGCCTTATACTTGGCAACTCACTTGCATGCTCTTTCTGACATGACAGCTTCAGCCTCAACACCTTGAGCCTAACATTGCACCTACTTATTCCTTCCACCCATTCATGCCTGACATATCCCTCAAATGGTCCACATTGAGCATTCCTCAGCATTTCATGGTCAGCCCACTCAGTTTTGGGAGAATCTACGAGAGAGAATCCAAAAATATATTATCCAGCAAGACAGAACCAGATGGTTGATCTTGCCTTCTTCACGTGGGGCAAATTAAAGATGCAAGAATGGGCACAAAACAGCACTTCTTCCACAGACTTTCAGGAAAGTTTGTGGGTACAGACTATGGGATACTACAAGAGCACCATTTTCACAGATATGTAGGCAGTGGGACTGTTATTGCATTTGTCCAGCAGCAAGAATTCCAGATGCACATCAAGACAGGCAGATTTGTAGTCATCCTGGTAGTACAGACCTTGTTCTGTCTCTGTAGCTAAGCCAAATATAGGTTAACCTCCTTAATGTGCTATATTGTTGTCTCTGCATTCAGCAGTTAGAGGATGTCCAGAGGACTTTTCACGGTAATATTTCTGTCTTTTTTGCCAATGTTTTCCATGTTTCTATCTGAAATATCACTATCTTCTTCTTTTTTTTTTTTTTAATTTCTCTTTCAACCACTGGTTCTCTTCTGCTGACAGTTCTTTGTTGCTTCGAATTAATCTCTAAATATTATTGTCTTTCTATTCTTGCTATTTCTTACAACTTTTTTTCTCCCGAGGTGAAGAAACATATGCTTCAAGGGACTAATATTTGGTTTTATTTTCTTATTACAGTCACGTTTGCTTTCCACCTGAAGTATGTAACTGTACATAAACATCACAGATACTCTATTGTTCCATGTTTTGCCTAGAACCATCTTCCCACGTTTTAAATTCCTGTACACCAGCTACATATTGCTTTCTGCCTTTTTTTTAAATTTTTCTTCTGAATTAGTCTTGACTCTTCACTGAATTGCTGTGAAAACTCACACCTTGGTAAAAAGGAAAGTGCTCATAGTTTTATCATCTCCGGCACAAAAATGTTCTCAGGTTACTTTTGCATGTTTCACAACAGTTTATTAATATCACAAATTGCTTATTAGTGTTTGAAATGTGCCCTTAAGAATTTGATTTTCTTAAATGTATGATAACATCTATTGATTTTTTTCACAGGATATTTATTTGAATTTAATCTCCATGTGATTCTTGGGCAGCAAATCTTTCACCACAGGATAGTTTTGATTAGTACATAGATGCAGTCATAAGTTCTAGAAGTTTGGTATTCCTTTTACTCAATAGTCACTTCTACTTATATTGTTCCTGTAAACATTCCATGCCAGTTAACTGCTTATCAAAGTAACAGAAACAAAATCTAAGAAAACTCCACTCAGCATCAATTTACAGCACCACTAAACGGCTTTGGCAGCATTTAAGAGATAAAAATTGTTGAAGATCAGAACTCAGATTATTAGATGATGAGGTAGTCACACGATTCCAGAATGAATTAAAGAATGGGAAAAACTGTTGGGAATGGGACAGGAATAGATGAAAAAAGAACAGCAGTCTGTCCTCATAAAAGGACAAGATTTTCTATAAGAATAGAGAACTGACTTCCCTGGATCTGTCAGTCCCTCCCAAAGGAGCTTCAGCACACATGTGGCAAGACCACTCCTCACATGCTGATGAGGCATGCAGTTGCCCTATAAAAGAATTTACTAGGAGTCACGAGGAGCCTGGACCACGCAATCTGGAAGAAACTGTTGCTGGAGCTGCTGCAGGAGAGACCACATCTTCCTGAGAAACTGCTGCTGCCCATTGGAGTGGTAAACCCATCCTTTTTTTCTTCTCTCTCTTTTCCCCTCCCTCTTCTCTGACTTATCTTACTGTGTTTTCTTGACCAGCATTGGTTTTTGTAAGACCAAATTCTAGCAATCTTGACTGTGTTTAAGGGATCAGATTGAAATCTGATTTCACATCTTTGGGAAGTTGTTTGTCCCCCCTCCCCAGGCTGTGCATCTGAGTTTTTTGGTCTGTTTGTTTTGGTTGTGACTGAAATAAATTTTGCTTTTTTATTTCACCCTGGGAGTGACCTTGTTGGCCTCTGGATCATTGCACAGATAAATGAACTACCTTCTTCAACCATGCAGGTCAAAAGAAGGTCTGGACACAAGTGTGTAGCTCATGGACTGGGGCATGACTGTGGCATAACACCCTGGAACAGAAATAAAATACCGTCTCAATTTGGCACACAAATGTCCTTCCTGCTGGAGTCTTTTGGAAGGTGCATTGCAAAGTCAGTGCAATCAGTATTCTCTCAAATGTATCATCAACGTTTATTTTGAATTTGGGACTAGTGAATATAGCTTTAATGGGATTTTAATGGCATGTTGGACACACTTCAGTGTCCAGAGATGCGGCATCATATCCAGGAGTGTCATTATCGGGATTAATTATCAATAGCAGTTATCATTAGGGAGATGTGAAAATGAGAGAGGTAGTAAATGAAATTTACTGGGCAGAGATTCTGAGAAATAAATAAATAAATAGTAGCATCTGAGAAGTCACCAATGGGTATTTCAAAGTCATTTTCTCTTTGATATTTTGCATTACAAATGTTGCTTTGTCTACTGTTCCAGAATCTCTAGTGACTGAACTAGTGGCTGACTTTGCCAGCTAGTATAAGTTAAAGTTCTTCATAGTTCTACCTGTACAACTATTTTTTAATATACAAAATTCATGATCAAATTTACTTTTTTAAATGTGGATAGTGGGAAAAAAATGAAACCTTAAAAAGACTCTACTTTAGAGTAATCAGTAAACATTTTATAACAGTCTAAATGACACTTGTTAATAAGTTTCTAACAAGTGACAGTTACTTCTTTAGTGTCTTATGTTAAGACACAACTGATAAGTCATACTATAAATATGCTCTATCTTGAATGATACAGTGAATCGTAAATGTGACCTAAAAAATCTAAAGGGTAGTTTCGTTAAGGTAAATTATATGCACCTCAATGCTATATCTGCACTTGAAAAACCATGTTTTAAGTTATTTTTTTCTAATCAAGGTAGTAAACATGACTTCAAAGTGAAAGTAAATATTTTTCTTCAAGGCTTTTAGATAATTTTACATTTATGAAAATATTGTTTATACAACCCAATTTAACAATATTTATCTTAATATAGGCAAACACATTTTTAAGAGAGAATAGAAGGTAGGCTACCATTCCCTGTAAGAGCGAGAGATCTATCTTGGTAAACCAAGATAAATTAAGTATTCCACATGTCTGTAGATGCATAGACACATATGCAAAGCTAATGCGACAGTATTAAGTGAAAATAATATTATGCTGTATTTTCCCTCTTAAATGTACAAATTCTGCTCCTTTTTTTTGCATTCAGAACCTAAGAAACTTAGTATTTATTTGTGTGCTTTGTCTTTGCTTATTTTACTGTCTGTCTGGAAAATTATTGGAGAACTATTTGTGTAACACAAACTGATACCGACTTCATTGGCAAGTCTCTGAATAGTGAAATAATGAAAATTCTCTGAGAGAAAAGTATCTTGTCCCTTTGTAATGTGTACCCCACTTTAGAAGGAATACGACAAGTTGTTCCCTAAATGGAGAGAGGTTCAATGCTGAAGACCACAGGAGGTATGCCCAGAAAATTAAATGCCTGCCCAACTAGCAATTTGCTCAGAGTCTTAAGAACCTTTCCTTGAATACAACAGCCAGCACTATACTAGCAGCTCTCCACAACTTTTCAGTTTTAGTTTTATCTGTCTTAATACAATGCTATTGAGGATGCTTAAGGCTAAGACTAGATGGTCATGTAGTAAAGATGATGTAAATTCTTCTTGCCTCTATGCAACAAGGGTGAACAGATGTGTTAGCTAAGACAGAAGTGTTACTCATTTAAAATTAAGCAATGGTTACACAGCACTTTTCACTTAAGAACCTTAAAATGACTGTGTTAATACTAGGATAAATCGAAAGCAAGGACTAATTTCCAGGTCCAGATGTGCTAATTATGCCTTATACACCAATAGCAGATCTGAGATACTAAAAACTGTCAAAACTCCCCAAACCTGAGAATCAAACACAAATGACTGGATGACTGGATTAATCATGTTCTATGAGCAGTTCCTATCTTTATAACAATCTCAAACAGGATAGCAGATCTGCTGTCTCTTAAAATGCTATGGTTTTGGATATCTGTTCTTCTTTTTTGCTACTGAATCCTTCTAAGAACCTGTCCCATTTAATGTTTAACAAACTAAAAAAAAAAAAAAAGAAAAGAAAATAATCTCTGTGACATATTTCCCCCTTGGTGGGAGGTGAAGATGGCTGACCTCCCAAAAATTCTATATAAATGCTGATTTTAGCTAGCAGCAGGCCCTTGACCTTGGTGAGGCTGACTATTACTTCAATTAAATGAGTGAAAAAAGTTGACAGACAAAAAGTGATTTCATCCACCAGAGATCAATAGGTCATCAAAAATGAGGCACCAAAATGAACTATGCTAAGGAAGTTTTGAATTTGAATAAAAAGGAAATGCAAAGCTAGGAATGAAGAATTCAGATTAATAAAGTGAGGAATTTTCCCCTTCTCCTTGTCCACTTGTCTCCAAGACTTTAGGATCTTACCTCTCCAGCTTACTTCTGTTTTATTTTGAAGTTATTTTATCATGTAAAAGTAAAGGTAACAGTAACTGTATACATACATGAATGCTCCTTTTTGGAAACATAATCTAATTCTTTCTACTAATGCAGCTTGTTGAATTTACATTTTCATAAATTAATTCTTACAGTCACATTTATATTCTTTTTCAGTCTCTGATTCAAAATATATTTTTGCATAAGTGCTATTTGTACTGTGAACAGCTACGTGAAATTTGTGAACTAAAAATCACCTTGAAAACTCAGAAAAACAATTATAGAAATACTGTAATGAAGTTGAGTTTTCAATTAATCTGATTTTTATATGGTTTATATATTAGAGTTCCATTAGCCAGTGTCTCTTTAAATCTATAATACTGTCCTGTCACTTGCATCAACCACTATGGAATGTTTTTTGACTTAAAATTACTGATAGGCAATTATTAACAGAAGCAAAACCAAGCTGCATTTTTACCTCATCAAGATCATTAAGTCTACGACATTGCTAAGTTTACTACAGAGTAGACTCTTGAAAATATTCCAAGAGGACAAGCAAGGTAACTTTGTCCTCTCTAAATTCAGTCCTTACTACATATTGAATTCATCAAGCCATATCTATGCTGAGACACTAAAGGAAAAGTCATTGCAAAAAAAATCACAGTGACTGAAAGAGCATAGGTAACTGGAAAGCAAGTTGGTGGACACTATGTTGTTTTCTGACCAGATCTTCTAACTTCAGCAAATCCATTTAACAGTGTAGAAAACATTTTCTTAGGCTGGATACTGCAAATAGAAGAGGTAGCTAGTTGCTCGCATGTGTACCAGGTTGTGTGTTAGAATTTTAGATAGAATAGAAAATGTTCATGGCCTCATATCTTATTGGTATTTCAGTGTTCATAAAAATGTCTTCTTTATTTTCCAAGATATCTGCATGAATATTTTCTATTGGCACAGCTGGCCCTCGTTATGTTTGTGAGAGAGAAGCTTGTGAAGCAGCCAACAGCTTTTGATAAGTGAGAGAGGAAAAATAATTCCAAGGACTTAAAGAAACAGCTATAAACAGGGTTGAAAATGTCCTTAACTCAAAATATATATGATATGATAAAGGGGAAGTGAAAAGTTCTTTAATTTCCTGTGATTTACAAGGATCTTAGAGCTCAATCCAGTAAGAATATAGATGTTGAAAGGTATTTTGAAACATCGAGGGTAAGAATACAACTTTGTATCAAATAGTTTAGTGGTTTGCAGCTAATTAGCAATGAATATGGAATCACAGTGAAGTAAACATATACATGCATTTACTGGACACAGCCTCACTTGCACACTCCTCCTTTCCTTTCTGAAGGTGCTTGTGGAGACATCAATTGTCCTCTGCTGTTGCTTCCCACGGATAAGAATCACAGAGCTAAAGCATGAGTCATTGAGAGCAAATATAGTTTTTCTGACTTCATTGGATTTCTACCACTTAAGTCTCTTTAGCTTATAAAGTCCATTGTGCCTGTGATTTACAAGCTGCAGCCGCTGTGTAACTTTTGGGCTGAATAAGTCAGGCATAAGTAAATTAAAAGAAGTAAATATAACCACACTCCAATGGTAAAAAGTCACATTGCAGATAGTAAGTTCTGATCAGATTCAGGCTTCCTGATAATTTTCCTAAAATTTGTGGAATAAATGACAGAGGTCTTTAGGCCTGAGAGACATCCCATTAATCAAGATTCACTGAAGGTGGCATAAAATACATACAAACCAACTTAAATATTAGTGGTTCATGTTCACACCAGATACATCCCAAATGTTTTACACCCATTGTCCTTTCATATTTATCTTTTCTCAAGTGATTTTCAAGGCATAACTTTTGTCAAAACCCAATGTATTTAAATCATTCCTTCTTTGTTCCAGCACCAAATTTCTTATGTACATTAAGCACACTTCCAAAAACAGTAGGTAATTTTAATTATCCATGGACAGTCTGAATCTATGCCTGATTCGTTACTAGGTCTGCTGCTCATTACTGATCCAGAAGGCTACCTGAAGCAGCTTGCACTAGCATTGTGATATGCTTTGAGAAAAGGTATTTTACAGAATCATCCCCAGGTTTCTTCCTATGTGAAATTTTGGTTTTTTGATTTATAATTGTCTTGTCCAACATGCAATGGGACTGATACTTATCTACTTTAGTAAAAGGCTGTTTAAAAGACTGTAAAATTAATTTATTGAAATTAATTATCACCAGTATAAATTTTTGCCATGCTTAGTGTAAGCAGTGTTAGTGCTGCAAATTTCATTTACAACAAAGAAAACAACATTGTCAGATGTTAGCACTCATTTATCCAGCTTTCTCTCCACAAGAAATCATACTGTAATGCCATGAATCCTAAGAGAGAGGAAAAAGAAAGTACAGTTTATTTAAATTATATATCTATATGTCCTTGATCTTATTCAGCTCATTTACTTTGGCAAAGACTGCCAGTTTCAAGGACTAGGAGTTGAACTCTGCTTAAACAGAGAACGAATGTAGCATATACTATGGCAATTCAGATATGCTTCTCCAATTAGTATCTCAGAGGCCTAACTGGAAGGATTACTCTATTAATCCAGGTATTCCTTAATGACCTTCTGAAACATATCTAACTGTTCCTATTAGACTGTGGAAATTTAGCCCATTGTAAATAAGAAAAATACTCTACAAGCAGAAGCTTTTACACTACAGGGTAAGTAGTGTATTGGTGATAACAATAAGATATCCCGTAATGCTCTAGAGATTCTTTGTCTTCAAGGTCTGATTTACGTGACTTTTTATTATTTCACAGCATCCAAAAAAAAACAACATATAAGTCTTTTTTATAATTTTCTGAATTTTTTAAGGAAAGAATGAATATATTATCAAAAATATATGTGTTTTATTTCAGAAATGCTTAGATGCTTAATGGCTACTGTAGAATCATACCTACTTGTTATATATACTGTATTAGTAAATACTGCAGAAAAAAGTAGACTTCAAAATCTCGCTCTGGGAGTCAAAACAGAAAATGAAACATGAGGAGGCAACAGTTCAACAGGTGCTGAGCAAATAAAATCTAGTCCTCAGAACCTGAAATCCCACTCAGCCATGTCCTGCACTCCACTGAAGTAAATCACAGGAAGACCTACCCTGTATATTCTGAGGAACGAGTAAGAAGTCTGCAAATATTGTATGAGTAGGCAGTTAGACAATATCTGGGTAGGTGTTTTAAAGATTTTAGTTCTGTAGTTAGATCCCAAATCTTACAAATCTTTAAACCTAGACTTAGACTTAAGGAGTGTCTCAAGATCACACAGGAAGGCTAGGTTATAGACTACCACCTCTTAAGCTGTGAGACAGCTTAAGTCTATCACTAATTCAACAGGAAAAAAAGAGATACATGGGAGACAACTGTTTTCCAAGCGGTCTCAGATAGGTAGTGCACCCAGGAGTGCTCTCCTCAATAATGCAGACACTGAATAGAAAGAAGCATTGAAGTGAGGGATGGTGATTGTGAAAAGTGTAGTAACGATCTGTATTATCTATGTGCGTTTCTGACTTCCATCATTTTCTTTCACATGATCTTGTTGCCATCATTTGAAAGAATCATCTCTGTTCCTGGTTCTGACATTTGGAATTATGTTCCTTTGTTTCCTTGCCTCACTAACATCTCATCCATTTTCTGAATTTATGCTGTTCTCCAATGCATTCTCCTGCTGAAGTTTTTGGGTTTTTTTCTTCGGTCTTGTTTTATTTCATTCAGTATCTGAACAACAATCGCTAGCTGCAAAAGCATTGTTACAGCTTAAAGGCAGCAAGTGATTTTTTTTTTTTTAGTTTTTCGCTACCTTTCACATGAATGTACACCAAGCTGCATTTATTCATGTACTTGTACTTGAAAACATATTCTTACAAATCAACATCTGTGGGTTGAAAAAATTAAAAAAAGTCTCGTACTTAGATGACAACTCTTACACTTATGCTTTCTCCCACTATTAAATGCGTACCTACAGACATTGAAAAGTCAAAGCTGTCATGATCAACTTACTGTGTACTTTAATTTACTGATACACCTGTTATTAAAGCATTTGTTGAACAAAGACATCAAAGTCACTTCAAAAAAAATCCAAAAGTGTATAAGAAAAAAATTGTTATAACTAATAAAATAAAAAGGATCCCCTTCCAAATGACTACCATTGTTGTGGATTTGGGCCCCCAAAAGAACCAAATGGCCACTAGTCCTGGTGGACAACAACAAACCACAAAGTCACTCACTCACCCCTCATCTTTCTGAGGAAAATGAAAAGAAACAAAGGCAAATATTGACAGTTGAGTTAAAGAAAGGAAGGATTCATCTACCAAGTACCCTCAGAGGCAAACCACACTTGACTTAGGGGAAAAAATAATCTATCTAATCTAACTAGAGCAAGACACAGGTATTTTGAAGAGACGGGTTAACCAACAAATAAATATACAAGATCCTGTTGTATTACTTCTGATAATACAGTGTTGAAACTCTGATCAACATGCAGGATAAAGTTCTGATTCATATACTATTGAAGAGATGTGCAAATGCAGATAATTAGATCATTTTTATATAAATGTCAATATATGCCAGCCAACGATACCAAACTACTAAAATTTATTCCTTTACTGTACAAAGAAAATGAATTTTAGCAATCTTAAAAGCTACACTATAGAAACTGTTTGCAAAACACAGACTTTACTGTAAAAATATAAAAATTGATTATTATAAATGAAAAATCATGAAGTTTCTCTCATACATCTTTCAATTATCATATACATGTGAACTGGCTGTATTGTTCAAAAGCATTCCAGAACAGGCAAAGGCAACTGCTGCGGGTAAAACTCAGTTTGTGATGAATTTAAGTTTGTTTGAATTTGGATTGTTGGCTGTTATGAATGGAAGTTTTCTACAATCACTTGATCCAAGTTAAAATTCAAAATACAAAATTTCAGATAATACAGCTTCCAGGCTGGTTTGGTTGGTTAATATTTCTGGAATTGTGCATTTATTTATTTATTTTCAAAACATCAACTCCAATAGTGTAATTAAATTACATATTCTAATTGTTATAGAGCCAGTGAATGTGCCTCATAAGCTGAAGACCTATCATGTTATGCCCCTGCTTCCAAGTCTTTACCATTGATATATCAAACAAGCAATAGATGAATGCAGGCAACAGAGTTCAAAGATAAGTCAAGACTGATCAGCCTCATCAGCAGATGTTTAAGTTTAGCTATCAGAATTTTTGCCCGATCAGCGATATCAAAGACATGACTTTTGGACTCTTTTGTGTTGGCTAGCATTTTCTATGCCAAGCAAGTCATTACTAGGAAGTCCAAGCATGTCAGAAAGTGACAAAGTACCAGCTTCTGTCAGACAGCTTATATAAGTAGTGTTCACCTGTGAAACTGAGAGAAAGCAGATAATTTATAATGGCTTTTCAAACTGAAAAGGCCTACCAAAAGTTGTAAATTGGAAGGTCATTCCTGGTGGGCACAAGAATTGAGAAAATATCAGCCATTCCTAACTACAATATCTTGTCGACTCCAAATTAT
Source organism: Piaya cayana (assembly GCA_013389865.1). Taxonomy (NCBI): domain Eukaryota; kingdom Metazoa; phylum Chordata; class Aves; order Cuculiformes; family Coccyzidae; genus Piaya; species Piaya cayana. The sequence continues at coordinate 96,827 of WAAB01005550.1, forward strand.
TTGGGATTTATGTGCTTCAATCAAATCATCAGAGTTTGTTTCAACTTTGTGAAAAGATATGAAATATTTATGATAAGAATATCAATTGTTATATTAGGATTGATAAAAACATGTGAGATACAATACCTAGATGCAGGCATGAAAACTGAAAATGAAGGGAAATGACATTCTAACCTGTGTTAACAGTTTGAGAATCTACCTAGTTTTTCTGAGGTTTGCTTCTTTCTCTGAATATTTGTCATTAGCTACTATTGAAGGTAAGATATTGCTTTATGCAGACTTTTATTGATGTGTTTTATACTGAAATGTAAAGAAACAACAGTCTTGAAAATCTTGTTCAACTTGCACAGGATAAAGCACTAGACTTGCACTGATATATGAGCATTGTAACCCCATGACAGTCAATGGACTATGTTTTCTGTCTTTGTTACTGTAGAACATCACAATTAAGTATAGAAACCATTAATCAAACGACAGTACTCTGAGATGTTGGGTAGGATATAAAATAGACAAAAATTTAGCCTCTCAGCCATGTTGTCCCTGGATTTGCCAATGGCAGGAAATACCCTATTTTATTTAAATGGCTTTAAATCAGATAGGTAAATATTTAGACTAGACATTAGGAAGAAATTCTTCACAGTGAGGGTGGTGAGGTGCTGGCACAGGTTGCCCAGGGAAGCTGTGGCTGCCCCATCTCTAGAGGTGTTCAAGGCCCAGTTGGATGGGGCCTTGAGCAGTCTGATCGAGTGGGAGATGTCCCCGCCCATGGCAGAGGGTTTGGAACTGGATGATTTTTAAGGTCCCTTCCAACACAAACCATTCCATGACTGTATGATTTTTGCCTTGAAGTTTTGTCAAGCATGTTGTTATTAACAACATTGTACAAACCTATATTTTGTTATACGACTATGAGTATGAAGACAAATTAAGACATAAGTAAATATTTAGAAGCTTGGCCATAACTGACTGATCATTCTCTCCTAACACTTTGAACCTCCTCAGCATTTTTCTCTCACCTGTCTCAGTTTCATATCTGTAAAATGGAAAAAATCAGACATCTTTCTCTACTAAGAGTTAAAGATAAATATTAATAATGTTAAAGCACTTTAAAGCCTCTGATGTAGTTCCAAGTTATATCTTCACTCCAACTAAATGGAGATTTTTTTTTTTTTGGAATCTCTCACAAAGTCAGGACAAAGGTAAGAAAATTACTTCCTCCTCCCATTGCTGATTAATGATCTGGGAAAATTAAGGTCACAAGAGTTAGAAACATTGAATAATTAAAAAGATTACAAACTGGAGCACATCATGTAAAGCAGCTAATGTTGTCCATTCACTAGAAGGAAGGAAGTTTAATTAAAAAAGAATGGGGTGGAAAAATCTGTAATTAAAATCACAAAAGAAAACTTGATTTATTTTCATCAATTGAGTTGATAACATTTCCCAGCTTCTTAATTAAGCAATAGATTAAACCAAATATTTGAAATACCCAAATATTTATAAGGTTTTGTTGGTGTTAGACTGTCTAACCATGACTCTAAAACAACAGGATAACACCTTAAATGCATTCCATCCTATTTTTCCCTGCAGAACTCCAGCTTCTATATGAAGAAGAGTCTTTCCTTCTGCTCATATATATTTTAAAGTTTGAAGAGTAAATAGGCTAGTGGGTCTTAACTAATCATGCCTGATTGCTCTGAGACCTGTCTGAGGATGAACTCTTAAGACATCAGATGGTTTCTTGGCTAAGAGAGACTCAGCTATGTCAACAGAAAACCTATGGGCACCAGAAAGGCTACTGGATTTGGATTTACACAAATAAATCTTTTAACCACAACAGTAGTTACTCTTAAAGGTTGTGAGGGTGAAAACCTCAAACTCATGCCATAGATAACTGCAAGATATTGAGTTTTAAAATCCAGTCTTCACAGAAACGATATTTACAGTATGGTCATAGAATCATAGAAACATAGAATCATAGAATAACAAGGTTGTAGGAGACCCACCGGATCATTGAGACAATCATTCCTATCAAACACTAAACCATGCCTCTTAGCAACTCGTACGCCCCTCCCTTAAACACCTCCAGGGAAGATGAGTCAACCACCTCCCCGGGCAGACTGTTCTATTGCCTAATGACCCTTTCAGTGAAGAATTTTTTCCATATGTCAAGCCCAAACCTGCCCTGGTGGAGCTTGAGGTCATCCCCTCTTGTCCTGTCCCCTGTCACTTGGGAGAAGAGGCCAGCTCCTTCCTCTCTACAACCTCCCCTCAGGTAGTTATAGAGAGCAACGAGGTCTCCTCTCAGTCTCCTCTCAGTCTCCTCTCAGTCTCCTCTTCTCCAGGCTGAATAACCCCAGCTCTCTCAGCTGTTTCTCATAAGACTTGCTCTCCAGCCCCTTCACCAGCTTCATTGCTCTTCTCTGGACTCACTCCAGAGCCTCAACATCCTGCTTGTGCTGAGGGGCCCAGAACTGGACACAGGATTCAAGGAGCGGTCTCACCAGTGCTGAGTACAGAGGGAGAATAACCTCCTAGACCTGCTGGTCACACCGTTTCTGATACAAGCCAGGATGCCATTGGCCTTCTTGGCCACCTGGGCACACTGCTGGCTCATCTTCAGTCGGCTGTCAACCAACACCCCCGGGTCTTTCTCCTCCAGGTAGCTTTCTAGACAGACTTCTACTCTGTAGCTGCACAGGGTTGTTGTGCCCCAAGTGCAGGACCTGGCTCTTGGCCGTGTTAAACCTCATGCCATTGGACTCTGCCCAGTGGTCCAGCCTGTTCAGATCCCTTTGCAGCGCCTCCCTACCCTCCAGCAGATCGACACTTCCACCCAGCTTAGTGTCGTCTGCAAGCCTGCTAAGGGTGCACTCAATGTCTTCATCCAGGTCGTTGATAAAGGCATTGAACAGGGCTGAAACCAGCACTGAGCCCAGGGGAACCCCGCTTGTCACTGGCCTCCAGTTGGATGTAACACCATTTAACACTGTCATGGGACAGTGACTTGTACCTGTGAAGAAAGAAGTAGCCATCAATCAAGATGTTGCTTTCTCTATGTTTCCTATCTGCCCAGACCTTAGTCAGAGGAAACCAAAGGAAGAAAGAAGTCATTTTACTGGGACCTCTGGTCAAGAAATAATGCAAACTAACTTCATATAGGATTTGTAGCATTGTTTGGAAAACTTGACACCTCCAGACTGACATAATTTATAAAGCTGACAATACAATACTTTCTATTGCCAATAATTTGCCCATAATTTTAAGTAGAGAAGCAATCAATGCACAGTAAAATTACACTAGTTATTCGGCCTTGTGGGATGAACTCCAAACAAATTAAATGTAACTATCCTTAGATTTTTGTGTGCGCCATTTTTCATTCCTTATTTGGTGCTGATGTAATTTAAAGAGAATTTAAAATAATAAGCAATCACATGATGCTCTCAGTGCTTATATAGAAGGATGAGAATGTAGGCTCTTAGAAGTTACTTAGTACCTGTTTGTTTCAATTACATCAATGAATTGATGTAGAGGTATGTTAGCTACTGCATATTGCTGAAGCACTAGTAATTTTTCAAGCAGATTTGCTGAGGTTTAAGGACAATATATTTTATATGCAGTCATTGTTACACCTCATTAGATGGGCTGGTAATGATCCATTGCTATTTAATTAACATGCAGTGAGTGTGATATTAAATCTAACATGCAAATTAAAACTCAATTTGAGTTGCTTAATTTTAAAGTGTGATGAAAAACGTCTTTGGTCCTGGATGGCTTGTGTTTGTTTCTTTTACTTAACTCCTGTTGTTCAAATGATGCTGGACAGATTCTAGAAAGCTAAAAGGGAAAGTTTTATTACAAGAAATTTCAACATAGCATATTATAAACAGCCTCACTCTTGGCATTAAATGATGGGCATATACTTGGCCAAATACCCAACTTCCTAATATTGCAGTGTTCACACTTATGATTCAAATTCACTTCTAATTCAGAAAGCATTAACAGAAGAAATATATGATCAAATGTGACAGAATATTGGAAACAAAATATCCAAATGCTATGTCCTTGTTTAACAAGGGGATTGAGACACGGACTTCAATCTGATGGATCGAAGACTCTTTATTGAGTTAGCTGTTTCATTATATACCCTTTTGGGTTACATAACAAGCTGTCCAGGAGGCTATCTACAGTGTATTGTTGGCTAAAGGTAGCTGTCCATAAGGTTATTACTAACATATTATTGGCTAAACAACTGTGCATGCTAAAAAGACAAGTTACACTAAAACTAACCATGTTGATATTTTTCTTCTTTTGTTTTTCTCTCAGTTGCTACTTGTTCCCAGCAAACTAGGTCTTCTTTTTATCTCTGCTGCTTCTTCTTCCCACTGAGCTAGCTCTCTGTTTCAAGGTCTTCTCGGAGTTGCTCAATGTAAACAAGGCCCACAGCATCAAGTTGTTCTTCCCTGGAAAGTGTCTCCTCACTTCTTGTTGTCTTTTCCTGACACAAAAATTTGACACAAAATTTGAACCAAAATATTTAAACTAGACCTTAGACAAGATTAAAAAGGGAACCAATTATAAGGCCTTTTAAAAAAAAATATTCATTTGTGAATATTGAATCTACTACTTTTCATGACTATATCTTTTTCTAAAGGAAATAGCAAAAGCAGAAGAAATCCTATTAGTGGATGCTATCAAAATTACATCACTGTAATCAAAGGTAAATAAAATTGACAAAAATCATAGGACCTACTCATAGTTAAATAAACTAAAAATTTGGGAATTAAATAAGACAATGAATTAGACTTCTTTTTAACCTTAATTGGATCTATTTAACTGCAGAATGCACCCCAAAACCTCTGGTCAGTAAATTTCCTAAATCACCTTGATAGGAAATTAATTAGTGAAGAGATTATGTGTAAGTTCATAGCTTTTACAGCATTTTAATGCAGATTTCATTACACATTTAAGTCCCTCATCCTGTTCTGTAGGTACCTCATTGGTTTATCTCAGATGTTTCTTCTGTGGAATGTCAGATCTGTCATACAGTCATACACAGTGCCTTAAGAAACTAGCAAAGCCAGAGATAATAGGAGATGAAAGTTCTAGTCTTGATCCTTTCCTGGTAATGCAAATTAATTGGCTTGAATTCAGTCACTGGTACTACGGATCCTACTCCTTATTCCCGAGAAATAAGAACTTTTCAGTCAGAAAAACAAGCAACCTAACTCTAATCAGCTTTAGAAAGTTCTACTATTTCAGCACAGAATATTTTCACAATGACTGATCTATCAGAATACAACATCATAACCTAAGTTTAATTTGATTCTAAAAATCTATTCCCTATGTGGAATGTATGATGGCAGTATGGCAAAGGCTGTTACACAGGTTTGGTCGAGTTTTGTGGTATAACCTTTGAAAATCATAGACGTGCTAATCAGAAGTCTTCTGAAGTCTTCTGTCCTTGCATTCTAAATAATGATCATACTGTACAATGACAGTCATAAAAATGGAATGAGAAGGTAATTTTTATTATTTTTTTTAGAATAGATGAAAAGATTTTACAAAAATCATGTGTTAGCATGCAAACTTGACACATCTGTTTCAGAAAGAAACAGCTGCCTTCCAGAGTTAAAAGGTAACCATTCAGTTCTGTTCACCAGAGAAGAACAGTCTTCAAAATTATTTGCCTAAATTGTTAAACAGAAGTAGCAATTTTTCTCTCATTTTCATTTTGGACCTTAGTCAACTTCACTATCTAAATAATTTGCAATTGTACTGCAACTTGTTAGCAAATTACTTCCAAGATAGATTTATTTGTGAACTTCCTTTCAAATGAAAGAAGGAAATTTTTAAGAATCAGTCTCCTAGAGACCATTAGGTTAGCTGATGCTTGTTGAAGCATGACACATTTCACCTCTACTCCCTACTTTTCTAGCATGTCCCAAGCATGTTCCCTATGCCTACAGGCAAAGGGAATCACCATTTACTGGTATACATGTGTGCTTTTCAGATGGAAGTGTCAAGGATTTGAAAAAAAAGTCCTACAAGGAATATTCCAAACCACATGCTTTATGTATCTCCTTAGTTACTGCTATTTGTATCACCATTAAAAATCCTTTCAAACCCATCTATTAATATTTTAATTTCAGTATAGTTAGATGTTTCTAAGGTAATGAACCAGCACAGCCTTTTGGGTTTGAATGAATGGTCAGTTCTTCTCCTTCTGTCCTTAATCATAAAGAATAGTCCTTCTTTCTCTACCCTTTCTCTTCCTTTTCCTTCCTCCCTCTCAACACAGATTTCTTAACACGCATGTCAAGTACCCTGAAGTATTTTGTAATGCACAGAACAAAATCACAGTTATCTCTTGATTTTCGTCTTGAGCTAGAAAGGAAAATGAAAATACAGTTCACCAAAGTCAGAACAAGCAATTGAGATGCAGCTTGTAAAATCAATGACAGATCATTTTTTTTCAGAATGTAAATGAATTATTTAAATAGAAGTGTCTAATTGTTTCATTGCCCTTCCCTATCAGCAGCCATTATCAGCCTCTCAGAGTTAGCGTAAAGTTGCTTTTTGGTTATATTTAACACTCACCTTGCACAGAATAGATGATGACACTCAGTGCAGGACAAAGGAAATTCAAATCTACACAATACTTCAAAGTAAATCACCCAAGTATATCACAGTAACTCCAGTTTTGTTTGCCTTTCCGTCTTTTCATCGTGTTCTATTTTGCTCTTTTACAAAAATCTCTCAATGTTATAGCTGTTTTAGTGGTTGTTTTCTTTCTTCTTTTCCTTCCTGGAACTTTCAATTCAAGGATTCAGATATTTGGCACTGTAAAGTGTTTGAACTAGCAGAAAACACATATAGGCATTTTTCTATGTTTAAACTGCACATGTTGTACCTCAATTAGAATTACTACAGCATTCTAAAAAGGTATGGAACCTGAAGGAATTCAAATACCTGAAACTAAGAAAAGCCTTGCAGAAGGCTACCATAAGCCACTCAATTTTTGCCTTATTTTTGTATGGACTAAATGCAAGTTTTGGGGTAGTCAGAAGATATAATAATATTTTACATATTTTTTAAAATTTATTAGTTATTATGAAGACTTTGGGCCATAGCTATAACCCAAATGCTCAAGTAATTGGGAAAAAAATAATAAAAGGTTGGCCATCTCCCTTTACAGAGTGAATGAATTTATGCAAGCTCTTATTCCAGGAAATATATTTTCCATTAAACAACCAATTTCAAGGACCTTATGAAAGTAAAATTCCATAATTACTAGAAACACAATAACTGTATAAATTAATATTGTCCTGAACCTTATAAAGAACTTAAAGGTTATTAATCTAGCCCAAGTATGAAACATAATAGCAATTTCAAGAGGCAATTATATATGGAATGAGGCATATATTTTGATAGATGACATAGGCATAAAGTGAATTTTGCATGTATGTTTTACTGATACCAAAAGTAATACATGTCAACAATAGATTGGAAGAATATCACATACAAGAAACAGATGCCAGAGCAGTACTTATTTACTATTGTAATATGTACACACTTATAACTAATCTTTGTTCTGTCTCTCAGAGAGGCTTGAAGAAAAGGGTTAATAACATTTTTGTACTGACACATGACATAAATCATTTTACCACTGCATTCCAAATTCTTTCTTCATACTATCGTATGTGGAATTTTGTATCTTATCTGAGGCTAGCAGATGGTGGTGGCCATTTTGGACATGCAAGTCTGTTGGCTCAGTTTAGCTTCTGTATTTTGTGTGCAGTTCAAGTATCAAGAAAAAGAATTAACTTTAATGATGAGTTTGTCTACAAGTATCACATAGCAATATGGCTGGAATCTAGAAGGTCTGCCATATTGATGCCTTGTGAGAGCATGAGATTAATTGCTCCCCTCTGTACACTAATAGCTCTCTCTGAAAAATGGAGGGATGATTGTCGCAACAGTGATGTAATTTAAAATATATGGATGAAGAATTGTATAGAAGATTAATAAGAATTTTTAAAAAGACTGCAGAATCTCCACTGACTCATGGTTTTGCTTAATCCACAAAATAATAAAATATACAAACAAAGATAGATGAGGACAGTATATTAACATCCCCCGCTTGTCAAGTCAATACCAAAATCATCAACACAATATCAAAGCATTAGATGTTATGGTAAAGAACAGTCAGTTCTGGAAATAATCACAGAAATATTTGTCTTTTCAGAGTTTTATCCAGCTTAAATCAAACAGTTTGATGCAACCGAAAATCATTGTTAGTGCTTTATAAAAATACGATATCATTGTCTGGAGAAATTTTTCAAAGCCATCTAATCAATTTCATAAGTCCAACTGAATGATGGAACATGACTTGTCCTCTCAGTCTTGTTAGATGCTTGCCTCGGCTTACACTGTACCTGCTTACTGGAAAAAAAAAAAAAAAGGATAGGTTTTTTGAGTTGTGTGGCAATAGAGAGGAATTTCACTGGGACTACTTTAAATTCATCCTCGTTTATGAAGGGATGTATTTTATTTTCAGTTTTTGTAACATGACTTTTTCAGACAACTGTATAAGCAGATGGTATTTTTTGTTTGCTTGTATTGTTCTTAAATAAGAAATTTCAGCTAGATGGCTAAAGCCCAGATATTTGCAGCCATGCCTACAGGGATGGGCTTGTAAATGCTTGAATCTTTAAAGCCAGAAATATAGTGACATTAATAATTAAAGAAAAGCAAGACTTAAAATTAGCATCATTAATTTTGTTCTAAAGTTCAACCTTATCTCTGCAATCACATTTTGTTTAACAAAGTTACATGACCATTGTTTAAGAAGGTACTTTTCAATCACCGTTTATTAGTCAGTGGGGAGAAATCTATTAATCTCTTTCTCTTTTTTTCTTTTTCATTCTGTATTCATACACACATATGCTCATAGAACTCTCAGCTTAAGACACTGATCAGTTCATAACTTTCACTTTGTTTCAGCTGTGAAAAACTGAAACAGCATTTCTAGAGCACAAAGAGCAACAACACCCCAGAAAATCCAGCTTTGTTGTAGCTTCAAAGACAAAGCTTTTGAAATGGTTGCATTTTCTGTTATGTGTAAAAGCCAGCCTCTGTCCTTAGTATTTCATGAAGTATGAGGACAAAAAAATGAACTATTGAAAAGTGAAAGCAGAAGGCAGCAAATTGCTCAGGTAAAAAAGAGGGTATCACAAATGGTTATTTCCAAATAAATATTTTGATTTTTGACTACTTTCCATGAAATACTGTTAGAATAATAATGTCATAACATCAAAAATGTTGTGGAAAAGAAGACTGTTTTGCTCTTACCATAAAACTTGGATTCAGAGATCAGCCCCATATCAATAGCTTGTGACATCTTTCCTATTACCAGAGGGAATACATGAATCTACTCGTAATAAGAGTATTCATGGTGTCATGAATTCATAGAATCATAGAATGATAGAATCACCAGGTTGGAAGAGACCCACCTGATCATCGAGCCCAACCATTCCCAGCAATCTTTATTCCATGCCACTCAGTACCTCATCCACCCCTCCCTTAAACACCTCCAGGGAAGGCGAGTCAACCACTTCCCTGGGCAGACTGTTCTATTGCCTAATGACCCTTTCAGTGAAGAATTTTTTTCTTTATGTCAAGCCCTAACCTGCCCTGGTGGAGCTTGAGGCCATTCCCTCTTGTCCTGNTACTGATATAGGCCAAGATGCCATTGGCCTTCTTAGCCACCTGGGCACACTGCTGGCTCATGTTCAGTCGGCTGTCAACCAACACCCCCAGGTCCTTCTCCTCCTGGCAGCTTTCCAGCCAGGCTTCTTCTAGTCTGTAGCATTGCTTAGGGTTGTTGTGTCCCAAGTGCAGGACCCTTCTCCATGAAGTTGCTCGTTCATTGGAGCTGAAAAAATTTACAACCAGAAATCTGGTTTAAAAATAATCAGAAAGGAAGTTCAGACATGGAATGATTCTCCCAGTAGTTGACTGAAAGAACGAACTACTTTGAGGTCAACTCTTTCACATGACCACAAGTTTAAGTGTCTCTCTAACACAATATCAACTAGTGGCTATCAATCACTTACCTAACTTTTGAAGTGACAGACTTAGAGTGAAAGAAAGTAGAACCTGCTGAATACTTAAACTCTTCATGAAGTAAAACTCTTTCCATAGTGTATCTTTTTTCAAGCCACTTTAAGGATACTGCTGGAGAAAATCTCGACTAAATCTCTTCCTTGAACGTTGAAGAACAGGTATTTGAATTTTTCTCAACCTAGACAACTTTGTATTCATTCATTTATTTTAGTCCTTTGTTATTCTGAACTCCTCGTTTTGTTTGATTTTGAGTAGGCTGGGTATTCAGAAGATCTTTTGGTTTCACCTTTAACTAGAAGAGATGAAAAACTTCATCACTACTCTTGTGAGTAGAAATAAAAAAAAATCCCTTCTGTGAAAAGAAGCTTTTTCTAGTGATTATTCTTGATTCTGCGTCTGCGTAACCACTTTTAATACTTTTGACATCTTTTCAGCTGTCTTGGTTTTTTTTGACAGGAAGCATGAGCAACAATAACACACTCACCAGTATTAGTGATAGCCACCAAGATGAAATTCCTGTGCTGATATTATATCTAATGTGTCTAACTCAGGCACGTTTGAGTCTGCTAAAAATTAGTAGATTTGGGGAAATACATGTAGCTTGATTGGCACAAACCCTGTTAATTTCAGATCAGAATGTGGGTTTATCTCCTAAGTTAATTTTCATAAAGAAATCATCAACCAAATAATTTTCCGTAGCTAAAAATTCAGATTACTCACTAATCTTAAAAGACTCTTTAGGCAAAACATTATTTGTTTATTGGGAGTTCAGGATATTTGTGTAAAGCAATAGCCTGTCTGTCTGACCTATTAATGTACTTGTTCCATATTCTACAGATGCATGAGGATACTGCATTGAGTCCCCAATTTGGTACATTCAAGAACTGAAATTTAAAGGAAAACACCTAATCCATTAGGATTTATTTGTTTGGGAGTTGTTTTTTGAAAAAAAAAAAAAACAAGGTAAAATATTGTTGCATTTTTTCATTCTTTTCACTGTTCACCTTACAAAGCTTAGGACAGACTAGCTTCTGGATTGTTGAACTAGTGTATAAAAGGAGAGGATGTTGAATTTATCATAGCAGTTTTCAGGATCACAATGAGCTCTGAAGATTATATAACTAAAAACACTCCATGCTGGTTTTGGTCTTTTGTTTGAAAATCTCTCATTCCATGGCTTTAATCAGTTTTGAATTCCCATTAGTGTGGAAGGCATCTCAAGTTCTTTAATAATGAATCCAAGGAAAGGGAGAAAGTATGAATGTGGGATGTTTTGTGAGAGATGGGTATAATAAATGTACATTTTTTTCCTTCAGATGCTATCCCACACTGTAAGTTCAGCTAAATATAATTAAGGTTACTGACATGGTAATTTGCATTGTTACCCATGATGCTTTTCTGCTTTTTATAAAGCATTTCTTTTTTAAATTGCCATGACCCACATAAGCACATTGTTTTGTCCCTGTAGCTAGTACTTGGTTGAAGTAATAGATTCACTGTGAAATTTCTGCAATTACTATTTCACTCTTATCTAGCTGAATATAGAAGCACTTTCAGGGCCCTTTTTTAAGTATGTCATTGACTGTATTAGTTTTGATGAGATCTCAAGACTGCTTATCTATAATGACTTATAAATTGGCAGCTTAAACTAGCCCTCCTTTATTCTGTGTTATGTATCTTTGATGTCCAGCTAGCTTAGGGGTGAAAGCAGAGCAGTTAAAGCAGAGACACCTGCAGAAGATAAAGAAGCTGAAATAATACTGATTGTTCTCAATGCTTGACCTACAGGAGAAACTCTGATCCTCCACATGGATTAGCAAAGGAACATGATTTAGGAGGAGGTTGACTAGGAAAGTGGATCAAAAAGTCACAGCAAAGACCTCTTGAGTTTTTCACCATCTAGATGAAGTTATAATTGCCTTAGCTTAGATGTTTTGTCTCCAAAATATAAAACCACCTGTTGCAAATACAAATGAGTTCTGGGAAAACTATGTACTGTCTGGATTTGAATGCTCTGTTATCTGTGTTATGAACATTTGGTAAATCTACACTGACTATTGGCAGTTTATTGATGTGCCCTTGACAATGAGCTTATTAGTGGCATTCTGTCCTTCAGATCTTAACTCAATATTTCGGAAAGATTCCTGAAATTTTTGCTCTGGCTGGATTTTTTTTTCAGTTTAAATGAATGCAAAAAAAAAGTCTGTATTGATCTAGCATAGTAAAAAATAAACACATCAAAATATATCCTGAACAATAGTATGGACTAAGACATTTTTCGTATTTCAAAAATACGTCTCTGTGAGAGTTCAATGTAACAGTTGTGTATGAAGCATGTGGAATGTTTTAACCTTTCACCATCATAATGTTACTGGGGGTGCTGGTCGATGAGAAGCTTGACACGAGCCAACAATGTGCACTCGCAACCCAGAAGGCCAACCGTATCCTGGACTGCATCAAAAGAAGTGTGGCCAGCAGGGTGAGGGAAGTGATTCTGCCCCTCTATTCCTCTCTTGTGAGACCTCATCTGGAGTACATCTGGGCTACAAAGAAGATCAGAGGGCTGGAGCACCTTCCATATGAGAATAAGCTGAGAGAATTGGTCTTGTTTGACCTGGAGAAGAGAAGGCTCCAAGGAGATCTTATAGTGACCTTCCAGTGCCTGAAAGGGGCCTAAAAGAAAGCTGGGACTATTCATAAAGGCTTATGGTGATAGGATGAAGGGGAATGGGTATAAAATGGAGAGGAGCAGACTTAGACTAGACATTAGGAAGAATTTCTTCACCGTGAAAGTGGTGAGACACTGGAACAGGTTGCCCAGGGAAGCTGTGAATGCCCCATCCCTGAAGGTGTTCAGTGTCAGGTTGGATGGGGCCTTGGGCAGCCTGATCCAGTGGGATGTCCCTGCCTATGGCAGGGGGGTTGGAACTAGATGATCTTTAAGATGTCTTCCAACCCTAATTATTCTATAATTCTACAGGAAATTTGATATAAGATTGATCTAAACTGACATCTCCCTTACAGCTTCTTGCCATGGAATTACAGAATGGTTGAGGTTGGAAAGACCCCTTGAGGTCATTTGACCCAACAGTTGCCACTCAAGCAGTGTCACCTGGAGTAAGTTACCCAGGACCATATCCACATGGCTTTTGAATATTGCCAAGGATGGAAACTCCATAATCTACCTGGGTAACCTATGTCTGTACTTCGTCACCTGTTTCTTGATGTTCAGAGGGAATTCCCACTGTATGAGTTTGGCCCCACTGCCTCTTCCTCTGTCACTTGGCACCACTGAAAAGACACTGGCTCCTTCTTCTTTACACCATCCCTTCAGATATTTATACACATTATTTAGATCTCCACCTTGAGCCTTCTCTTCTCCAGGCTGAACAGTTCTAGCTGTCTCAGCCTTTTCTGATGGGAGAGGTTCTCATGTCCTTTCATCAACTTAGTGACTCTTTGGACAGTCTTTGGATGGTTTCTGTAGAAGGACAGGAGTTGAATAGGAATATCAGTTAATTTCATTTTGATAAAACATACATCTATTTGTTTTCTGCATATATACAGTATTTGAGTTTTCTTGTCTGCATATTGACATTCAGGTAGTATAGTGACATCAAGGGACTGGGTGGGTACACAGACACTACCTTGTTGACAGGTGATCACAGAATCAAATGCAGAGATAAATATGATCAGCGAGTGTTCAATTTATTGAGCTTAGCTGTTTCCTTATAAACCCTTTTCGGTTACATAACTGGGTGCCCACAAGGGTATCTACAGTGTATTATTGGTTAAAGGTAGCTGTCCATAAAGCTATTACTAACATATTATTGGCCAAACTACTGCACATGCTAAGAAAGCAAGTTATACTAAAATTAACTATGTTGATAGTTCTCTTTAATTGTTTTTCTTTCAGCTGGTACTCATTCACACTGAACTAGCTCTTGTATTCCTTCCAGCTGGCATTTGTTTATCTTTCAGCTCTCTGTTTCAAGGCCTCATTAGAATTGTTCAGTCTCACAGCATCCAGGCCTTGTTCTCTGTAAAATGTTCCCACACTGCCTCATTCTGAAAATAACATTTTATTGTACTTTACAAAAGTGCTGGCTCTCAGGAAGGAAAAAGTAAAATCACTTAATTTGAGCATAAATAAATTCTCTCAAAGCATGTCTGTATCTTTAACAGAAATGGGCCTTTGATAGTAACTATATGTAGTAGTAAAATAAAAAAAAGGAAGACTAGAGACCTGTTCCCTTATTCTTTTCAGTGATTGGGTTTTTGTTGTGTGGAGTAAGCAACTTGTCTCTCTCTTCTAAGACTGTCACCCTGTCATTTCCATAAAGAGTCTAGTTCTGAATCACACAATCTCTGAAGAACTGAGCACAACAGGAGGACAGTTACACTGAAAGAACTGGTTTAAAAAACGGCAAAAGTGTAGAGGCAGAATTGCTTTGTGCAATCCTTCTCTCTTGCTTTACCTGACTTGTCTGCTTGCACATGGATGCACAACACTATGTCATTGCCCAAAGTCATGCAACCGAAAATGGTAGTATTGGAAAGTGTGCAATTAGACTGAAGAATATAGCATTTACTGCTTATGTCTCCAGAAGCAGTTTTCCCTAATGGATTTGGTCTAGTTTTTGAAATGCTTTTCACTGAGACAAAACTGATATATGCCGTCTATGTAAATGTGGTATTTTCTATCCTGTATTGGAAGCACCCAAATTTTCATCTTTTCCTAAATTTTGGAATGTGACACCTGAATATTTTTTCACTGGCTATAACCAGAAGTTTTGTATTTGTATCGATATTTTTTTCATTTCAAAGAACCTAAGGTGCAGATGTTCTAAAATCAGTCATGTATTACTCTCAGAATCCTTTATGTCTAATGTGCACTATTGGAGTTATTTAACATTAACTTTTTAGCCCCATAGAATCACTCCAGTGTTAAAAAAAATGGTTGGTCTGTAGCTGTGACTTAAAAATGTCTAGGAAAGTTATATAGGATTTTTTTTTAATGAGAAGACAGCAATATATAATGTTAACTTTGCTTTCTGCAGAAGAAATATGAAAGTGAGGACGGAATAAATTCTATTAGTGCCTTCATTAGTTACTAAAACACCAAGCTGTTTCTTCTGAGTGTTTTGACTTTCACAAAATCCTGTACACAAAATGGTAGATTTGGAGCTTAAGTGTTGTGCCTTTGATCCAAAGTAAATTCTTTCAGACAAGAAGATTCTATTTCCATCAGGGAATTCTGGACAGAACAACTGATGCAAGAACTTTTTATAGACTAGTTAAAATAAAGTCTGTTGTTCTGAAGGTAACAACATAAAATGACAGACAGACAGAAGACAATGAAGATGAACACAAAGATGAAGATGAAGACATGGAAAAAAAAGAATGAAGAAGTGTGTAACCTGAGCAGAGCCTAAATACCAAGAACATAAAATGATGTTAAATTTAGCTGCATCACAATAACGAATCACAAGAAAGAATCACAAGAACAAATCACAGAACATCTAGAAAGAAGTCTTAACAAGCTGTAGACTCATAATCATGCTGGGAAAGAGAATAATATAAAGACATTCAGAAATGTATTCCATTTTGTCAGTCCTGGGATAATTTGGTGACATTTCATGCTTAAATTGGGTTTTCCAAATTTACTTTTGTGCTTGAAGTACAACAAATCTGCCTGCATAAGGTCTTTGTATTGGCTGTTGGTGGGGAAGGAAAGCTTCCTTAATTTTATTTAAAAACTTTTCCTAGAAATAGAATGTTTTTCAGGTTTGGTGTTGGTTGCTTTTTTTTTCTTACTCATTGATTTTGCTGTTCTAGATTGGGTTTTTTGTTTTGCTTTGGGAGGTTTGAGCCTAATAAGTGGATTCATTATTGAAGTACAGTTACCAAGTAAGAATAAGAAATGAGTTCTCAAGTTTATCTTCAGGTAAACTTGTGTAGCAGTAAAGTATCAAATCTGTCTGTGAGGCAAAATATCTCAGTATACTATAGTGAATTACATCCTCATTAGTTCAACGTAAATGACCTGAACAGATGGGAGATTGGTTTGTTTGCATTTAAGTTTGTTTACATATGCATAAATGAGGATCATCCATGAAGTTTTAGAGGTACAGCTTTGTGGAATTCTACATCTCCATGCAAACTAGCCATTTAAATTCTCTGTACAGAGAGCAGATAAAATATCATGCAAAATTATCAATTTCGCCTATCTAATTGAGTATGGAATAATCCTTAGTCAGAAAGTACACTTTTGTCGTCATTGTATATAAAGTAATTTTAGGCATCTTGCTCAAATTCGAACATGTACATTCTGTCAGATAAACTACACAGTTCATTTAAACTTGAAATGCCTAAAACTGATTGGCCAAGAAGAGAAGTCTTGACAAGGACAATATACTGTAGAAGAAAGAACAGCTGTGTGTTGTGAATAAACAAGCTTGTATTAGGATTATCTCAGCAGTAATGTCTGTAACTGAGATAGACATATGAAAGTTGTGCTTATCAACATTTAGTCAGATGAATACTATGGGGGTATCACATTGGGCCCAATATAATTTTCCAGTCCAATTCTACTAAAAATAATATTTGTACTTGTATGAAATTATATCAGTAAAGTAAGAAATCCAGTCACTTACACCTATATAGTTAAGAAAATATTTTAAAGTACAGATAAGCCTGGCCGGATCCTCTGGCTGGATGGCAGGGTTCAGAGGATTGTCACTGGTAGTGCAGAGCCTAGTTGGAAACCTGGGGCCAGTGGTGTTCCCCAGGACTCAGCACTGGGCCCAGTCTTGTTCAACATATTCATCCAATACCTGGATGAGCAGATAGATTGTACCTTCAGCAAGTTTGCTGATGACTTAAAATTGGGAGGAACTGCTAATAGACCAGAAGGCTATGCTGCCATCAAGACCTGGACAGGTGGGATAGTTAGGCAGAAAGGAATCTAATGAAGTTCAACAAAGGCAAGCGTAGGGTTCTGCATCTTGAGAGGACTAACCTCCTGCACTTGTAGAGGTTAAGAGTTGACCTGATGGGAGCAGCTCTCTGCAGAAGGACCTAGGAGTCCTGGTACAGAAAAATTTAATGATGAGACAGCAATGTGCCCTCACAGTCAAGAAGGCCAATGGTATCCTGGGATGAACTAAGAACACTGTGGGTAGCAGGTCAAGGGAGATTATCTTCCCCCTCTACTTCATCCTGCAGAGACCACATCTGGAGTACGTGTCCATTTCTGGGCTCCCCAGCTCACAAAGGAGAGAGGCCAGCAGAAGATTACAAAGATGATTAGGCACTGGAGAATCTTTCTTATGAGGGGATTCTGAGACACCTTGGTCTGTTTAACCTGGAGAAGGCTGAGAGGTGGCTTTGTCAACACTTATAAATATCTAAACAATGAGTGTCAAGAGGATGGAGCTAAACACTTTTCAATAGTGCCTAGCAACATGCCGAAGGGCAAGGAATACAAATTGGAACACAGAAAGGTCTATCTAAACATAAGGAAAAACTTCTTTTTTCTGTGAGGGTGACAGAGCACTGGAAAGAGCTGCCCAGGGAGATTGTTGAGTCACCATCCCTGGGGGTATTTAAAAGATGGGTAGATGAGGTTCTCGGGGACATAGTTTAGTGGCAGACAGGAATGGTTGGACTCAATGATCAAAGAGGTATTTTCCAACCTGGTGATTCTATGTTCCTTGGTAACCTATTGTACACGTTAACCTGCTTTAGCAGTGGTTTGGACTAGATGATCTTCAGAGCTCTCTTTCAACCTCTACTATTCTGTTATTCTGTATGATTCTGTGATATTGCATTTGCAGGATATTGACATAAAGGCTAGATCCCTCCTAAAAATAACTTAAGAGCACATTCATCTTGTGTTGTTTTTCTGTAGATACGGAAAATAAATATTGCACGTTTTGTACTGTTTTACTGTAATGCAATGAGAATCCAAAACTTTTCTCATCATGTTTTGAAGAGCTGAAAGTTATGTTTATTTGGTGTTTTCCATTCTATTTCATTCCATCAAAATGTTAGTGTAGAATAGAAGGCAAAGTAGTACAGGCAGAGCTGGGCAGAAGCTCTATTGAAAAGGACAGAGAGTCCTGGTAGATAACAGGTTAAGCGTGAGTCAATGACATGCCTTGGAATGAATAAGGATAAATTTAAAGGGGCTTTTTCAGTGACACACAGACAAAGGAGAGGAGGAAACAGTTACACATAGCAACATGGAAAACTCCACCTGGACATTAGGAAAAGTGATTTTCCCCATGAGGCTGGTCAAGTGCAATCCCGCCTCCCAAGGAAATTTTGAAATCTCAGTCTTTGGAGCAGACTGGAATGGAGAAGACCTTGAGAAACATCTTATAACTTCAAGAAAGGTCTTGCTTTGTGCAGGAGGTTGAATTAAGTGACCTCTTGAATTTTCTTCCTACCCAATATATTTCATGATTCAAATTAAAATTCTAATCTTTAAAAATATGTTGATAAAATAAATGCATATGTAAAAGCAATGTGACAATGGCAGCAAAGAAATTAAAATAATTACTAAATTCACAGTCCTACTTAGCAAAACACAAAACTGCCTGCTGCAAATTGTCAAATCCAATGAAACCAAACCAAGAAAAGTCACATTTAAAATCTATCACATATTTCTCTTACACATATCTTCTCTTCTTCTCTCTCAGCAGAATAATTCAATCCAATTGCTTTTGACAGCAGCCTTTAAGGTGGGAGTGCATTGGAGAAATTAACTTTGAAAAAATAATATAATTCTCCACATATCTCGGCCTCAAACATTTGTCATCATTTAGTAATACAGCTGAAATGTTGCCAGAGGATGGGGACCATAAGAGAGTGAATGAATGCTAAATTTGCTCTGAGTCTGTGCTTATACCATCATAAAAAGAACTTCAGATCTTTTTTAGTCTCCATTGGTATATTCCACATTTATCCATTAATACAGGAACAACTCAATTAGTGGTTCTGTAGGGATTAGAGCATAAACCTACCATCCACAATTTAATAGCTACCATACATCATCAGGATCTAATTCCCAGTCTGAGTAAGATGTAAACAGCAGTAGACCACAGATACATTTGTTAAAAACTTGAAATCTTTGCAGCTTAATACTCTTCCCCAAACCCACTTGTATTATGCATCCTGCAACTTTTCCTAAAATTCATACAGATGAATGCTACCTACTGTTTTGTGGTTACATTATTTGATTTCTTGATACATCATTGTCATGAAAGGGAATTATCTGTCAACAAGAATTTGTTTGCATTATCAGAGAATCATTACCCTTGAAAAGTAATAGCCTGAGTCTTAGAGTGCTTTGTATTTTGTGCTCTCAGTGGTCTTCAATAGTGTTGTTTTTTCTGTTGCCTTATGTTTATTTTAGAGAAGGTTGGTGACTCATTAACACTTAAGATCAAGTAGTCTTCTTATTTAATCCTCCAATCTGGAATCTAGAATTCACCCTTTTTTATGCGTAAGAAGTATCAAGGAAGATAGGTGCTATTCCTTCTCTGAAAGAATTCTGCGACATCTAACAGAACAGAGAGCCGAATACACACATTTACAAAAAAAAAAAAAAAATCTAAAAAATTTACATTGTTGGAGGCTTTTAATGAAAAGTAACTGTCTAGGATGGCTTAAATATAGCTAAAGTGGTGTTATTCTCCAAATCCAGACCTGAACTTTCATTGTGAGTTTTGAAACTAGATATGAATTCTGATTTCTCCATCAAACTCCTTTGCCTAAACCTCAAAAATAAGGGTGGCTTTTTTTTTCCCTTACCATATATTTTCCACTTCTTATTTTTAGTTTCTGATTCTGCACTGGAAAGTTTGGCTTGTAGTAGAATCATAAGTACTAATAAACTCCAGGAAAATTAGGTTTCTCTGTATTTGCACATGACTTTCATATAATAACCAACTTGACAAGAGTGTAAGGTGTTAGAAAGCTTAATAAGACCATCTTTCATTTTTCCATTAAAATTTTTGGTCTCAGTAGATTTTCATAAGCTCTAGATAAACATGATTGAACTGCTCAGGTCCAGTTTTTGAAGTTTACTTGTCTTCAGTGGTCAAGGTAATAGTGTTTTTATTTCTATTTTATTCTGAATGTGCTTACAATTCCTTAGCCACGTTCTAAGCACATTAGAAGGTGAATAGGGAGTGTTATATAAATAAAATTGGTGTTATTATTACTAGCAAGCCTTTTTTTTTGTCTGCTAATAGTCATAGGCACATCAAGAACAGCTCACTTTCTGTCAAATTATATCCTGAATGTAGGAAACAAACAAACAAACAAAAAAGATGGTGATGGCTGTCTTCAAGCTCCCCACTGTGTAGTTGATGGTGAATCTTTTAATCTTTTTTTCTGTTGGTTTATTCCTGCATGTTCTCTCTTTTGTTTTCTAACACTTTAAGAAAATTATAAACCACATTTGTCACAATTTCTTTTGTAGAAATGTCACCTTTGTTATTCACACTTCCTTGTGCTGTGCAAGCTCCTGGGAAGCCTTGTCATTATTATATTTCAAAAAAAATACCCATATTGGACTAATGATCCCTCAGATGTTAATCTCATTACAATCTGCTTTGTTTGTCCTACCACAACATTCAGAGATTTCCTCCTAACAGGAAAATTTTTATGAATCCATCTTACCCTCAGCTTCCTTCCTCCTGAAAATTCAGAGCTGCTTTTTCATCTTATGGGTGTCTTCACACAAAAGGGCAAAGTAGAAGTCTTAGAAAAGATGAGAGGAAGCCTTCTAGTTATCTACTGCACAGGTTTTGTGACCTGTGGGAAATGGTCTTTACAAAGCACCATGTTAGCTACAATTCAGATCTGGGTGTCCTCTCTTCTTTGTACTCCACAGGCAGCTGTGAATTCCAATATGGAAAAATACTGTATGATCATTTGAGTATATAGAAGAAAAGTAAATCTTCCATGTACTGTCCAACCAGCTGCCCATACTCAGTTTCCATACAACCACTCTGGTTGTACTGAATATGCACAGTGGGTCCTAGTCATGTGACAGAAGATGGTGGCATAAGGATATCCTATAACACAGAAAAAATGACTATGCCTGAACATCTGGTAGTTGAGTGTCATTGTAGACATTCATCAACAAGTATTTTAGGGGATCTTTTGCTACTCATAGTCCCAGAATCTCTGGAGAATATTTACCTGTAAATTCTCATTCTTTTCCAATAAACTTTTCCAAATTTTTTTTTTTATTATTCACAAATTGACAGAGCTTCCCCTCATTCATGACTACAGATCTCAAGCACCATCAAATGTGAAATAATGAATAATAGTAAGTGTACTTGCCAGAGAGAAACTTCCAGGTTATGCTACTGAAGTCTAAAAATCTTTGTAAGTATATAACATTCTATATTAAAAATAAGGAAGCAAAACTTCCATATGATATGAACCAGTGGCATGACCTACAGTCTTGACTCCAATTCTTTAACTCTTCCTCTTTCAGTACATGATTTTCTATTCCTAATTGGAACAAGTGCCCAAATGTCCACTTATCTCATTTCAGATTCAATACTACTTTAACATTTATTGCTCTGACTTTTCTACCCACTTTGATTAGTTACAGAATTTACCTCTTGTAAGGGTAAAGAGTTAGTCCTGCTGATAGGCACAAAGCAACTTATAAGTTCTGCAATACTGAATTTGTTACATATTGATATTTCATGGGACATAGTAATGTTTTTTTCCTTCCTATTGTCTGAGTTACAGCACATTCTCTGGAAAACAATTTGCAGTCAGTCTAAACTTAGATCAATTTTAATTAAAAATTATTACATTCATCGTTTTTGACTCTTTAAAAATAAATAAACAAAAATATAAACAAGAAGCATAAGTGGATAATTACATATATTCTCCCCTGTCAGGCAAGATTTTTGTAGGCAGAAGACCTTCTTTGTATTTATACATTTATCCACAGTTTTCATTCTTAATGTCTTTAATTATGTGCAAGTTTTTCTCTACAAGAAAGGTTTGTGACTTTGTATTTGCTGTTAAAGGTGTAGTGAGTATCTAATGCTTGGAAATTTTGTTCTGTAAATATTTAGTAATAATAATATATTGCCAACACTGCTGCCAAATATATCCATAATATATCCTAAAGATGTTGCTATGAATTATGTGACTTATCACAGTACAAGTAAAGAATAATATGCAATATACTTTTTGAAAAATCATAGAACAAGTGTACACGTACCTGCCAGGCAACATAAACCCCTGGAAATGCAAACGTAAGAAGTCAGGCATTAAAACTTAGTCCTTTTGAATAAAACTGCAAAACTACAATTAGTTTCAGAGGGGATGAGACATGTACTCCAAGCAGAGATAGAAAACATAATGCTGTCCAGTTCCCCAGTTGTGTAGGTGGTGCCATTTGTGCATAGTGCCAACTAATTTTTCCTTACTGAAGTTAATTATTCATGTTTAGTTCTTGAGAGTTCTTGGATAGTTGTGAACACATCTGAAAAAGACTAGTTCAGATTTGTGTCCAAACTGAGTCTTGGATAGTATTTATCTGGATTCTATAGAATTTTAAATACTTGAAGTATTAAGATATTATTGGTTTGTAGTTATGTATGTTTGATTAGTTTACTTAATGCTTCAAGAAGTTAATTCTGACTGTACCTATGCAGCAGGATTAGAGAGCTCTTCCATCTCCAGGAGTCACGTATGTTCCTTTGAAGTGTCCTAATTCCCTATAAAAATGACACCCCAATATGTACTATGCTCTGTCTGCTGCATGATAGACATTAGGCATATGGTTAAGGAAAAAGATATTACACCTTCTGACCAGACATAGTCTGTATTATAGAGACATATTTTAAAGCTGAAATATGACCACACAGCCCAAAAATTTACAGAATATGATAAGAGATATCCCAAGATGCATTTGTTATTTTCTTCTTCTTTAAAATTCCTTTTGAAAGCCAGATACCCCAGAATTTTTGGAGTATGTCTTCAAGATATATCAAAAGGTGATGAAGAATATAAAAATCAAATTATATCCAAAATATGAATTTTTTTTCCTCTAAAAAATCTTCATGTGTTTTGATACCACTGGTCCCATTTCCAATATAGAAGGTTTTGGTGGGTTCAGTTTTCACAACTAGTATCTTAACTTATACATCAACTGGAAAATCACCCTTTGAGTCTACAAATAATAATAACACTAATAGCAATTATAATAACAGTAGGAATACTAATCTTCCAGGCTATTTAAATGAATCTGACATGGGCCTATGGGTAGGCTAGGGAGTAAAAATATGCATCTTTTATGCCCTTTAATATGACTACTTTCATACATGAAATATATGATTATTGTTGTTGTTATTTACTCAAAATAGACAAATGTCATTTTCATATGAGAAAAGACCCGCAGAGGACTGAAAAGTTCAAATATTTTTGTTCTCAGTTTCACAATTGTTTTTCATTCAGGATTCAGAAAACAAGCATTCATTAAGATAATTGCTACCAAATAATTTATCATTGCAAAAAGCTACACATAGCAGAGAGACTACAGCTACTTATAACCTACTAAATTAAAACTAAACCTTCTGCGGACTGAGTATCTTGCATAAGATTAGTTGGTTAATATAGTACTGCTCATATTGCTAAGTTTAAATGCAAGGAGAAAAGAAATAATCTTTGCATATTTATAAATGTAACCTCAACTCCGCATATAAATAGATGCACCTACTTCTGTTGTAAGAGCTATTCAGGGAGATAGAGAGGAAAAAAGAGAATCGCACTATGAATGGCTGAGAAGAAGATAAAAGATATCTTATAAAATGATGTTTAGCCTTTGCTGCTTTTGAGTTCTGTGACTACTCAGCATGAGGCAGGCTAGAACATGGGAACAACAAATTATTCTGTCAATCTCCCAATCCTTCTTCTATAAAATGTTCTGTACTATAATAATTCAGAACATGAAATAGCATCAATTTCTTTAGTTAAAATAATATGAAAAAAAGGTTTCCTTTTGTCTCAGGGCCCCATCCTTATTCTAGACCTGCTTGTAAATTCTCCTTTCTACCACACAGGGAAAAAGTTTCATTGTAAGCCATTTGGCAATATTTATATTATTGTGAAGAATATTTGTAGATGATCAGTGTGAATTTATTTCTTGTTATCCAGCCTTTGATAATTTTATATCACCATAAATTGGAAAATACTTTGGTGGTCCAGAAGTCTCCTTTCAAAAGGTATAATGTCAGTCTTTGAAAATAAAACACCAATAGGAACTACCAAATTCAACAGGTAAATTCTGCTGTCAGCTACACTCTTGCATAGGACCATCTGGAAAGGTAATATAAAGAAACTCTATATAAGATTTAACCCAAACTTTTAAAGTACAATTCAAAACACTCAATTTTATTTTTTATTGACCACAGTAGTGACTGGTTAAGTGTTGTATGAGCAGCTGCAACACCAGATCCTGCTGCAAGCCTCTCACTATGCAAGCCCATGGCACGTTTACTACTGCCCCACCTTTATGCATTGACTTTGAGGAAATGACTCTGTATTTTGTAACTGGTGTTGTTAAGACAGAATAGTATTCCTGTGGCCAAGACTTATCCTGTAACTACACACTGCCAGTAAACTGGAGAAAATTCTTCTAATAATGATTTTGTGGAGGAATGGTTACATCAGGAAGGCCATAGCTCCCTATGCCCTTAGCATAGGGAAAATTAATCAATAGCTTCCCNCTGTAAATGCCTTCTCTTTGTTAGAAAACTATATAACTCTACTGAACCTGCTAATAAATCGGAGCTTGTCTATCAATCATACTGATTGTGTGAACTGCCCCTCTCCACGACAGATTTAGTGGATATATCCCAGTTTATCTCAAACTGAAATGTTCCTCTTAGTCTTTGATGTCAGGGTTCAACTGAATTAGAAAAGATTAAGGAACGTAGTGTTCCATTAGAGACATGGAAAATTAATAAGTGCAATGTGATTAATAAATGTGAGCCTTTGATAATTATTATTCCACAACAGAATATTTACAGTGTCTAAAATGTGAGTATGCAACGTAGATTGAAGGGATACTTCAGCTAGGTAGAGTACTACCTAAGGAATAGTACGCTTTCAAGAAATAAAAAGGGTCATTTTCTGGAAAAATAATGGGAAATAAAAATAGCATTAAAAGTTTTTACTAGGTATAATTACGAAAATGTGGGTTTTTTCTGATGAGAATTTTCTATAACAACATGACTGATTGAATTCTAAGTGAAAATAGAGATATTTTTAGGTATGAGTTCTTACTTTAACTAAAGGAGTAGATTTATTCCCTTTTGACAAGAAAGACCAGGTATTTGCCATTGATATATAGTCATGAATAGGAGATTTAGATCACTTAAGGAAACACTTTGTCATAAATCTTGATTTTGTACCTTGCTGACTATGCTAATTTGTTGCTAATGGGAGATCTAAATCACTGTCAAAGTTATCAGAAAAAGTGATTTAAATATGATGTTGTAAAAGTGTCAGTTTAGCAAAGTGATTCAAAGGAATTTACTACAATTAAAATAGCAACTTGATTAGACTCAGGAACAGTAAAGTTCACACAAGACTTGCTGCAGGATTTCCTAAATGAAATCACACATGTACAGACACACACATAGAGATATGTGAATATCCAGACACATAGAAATTAACCTATCATCAAAATTTCTCTCTTCTTGAGTTTAGCAAATTAACAGTTTTTAATGCACTGGTATTCCTCAACAGGGAATTGTTGAACCTCAAGAAGTCTGGCTTTCCCCCTTATCCCTTGTCAGCTAAAAAGAAGCAGATTATGAAAATACTACTGTGAGACCTGCTGGTTAAACTCAAGAACAAGAGGGAACTGCACAGGCAGTGCAAGCTGGGATGGGTAACCTGGGATGTGTATATGGACACTGCCCAGTTGTGTAGGGATGAGGTCAGAAAGACCAAGGCACAGCTGGAGATAAACTTGGCAAGGGAGTTAAAGACTAACAAGATGTCAATCAAAAAGGAAGGTCAAAGAGAACGTCCTCCCATTGATGTTTGGAAATGGTTACCTCATATCAACAGGCAAGGAGAAGGCTGAGGTACTTAACTTTTTTGCCTCAGTCTTCACTGATAACTGCTCTCCTCACCCCTCATGAGTCATGGAACAGCAAGATGGTGACCAGGGGGGTAAACTCCCTCCCACATTAGAGGAGGATCAGTTTTGTGACCACCTGAGGAAGCTGAACATTTATAAGTCTGTGGGGTCTGATGAGATGCATCCCAGAGTCCTGAGGGAATTGGCAGATGTGATTTCCAAGCCACTCTCCATGATATTTGAAAAGTCATGGCAATCAGGAAAAGTCCCTGATGACTGGAAGACGGGTAATGTGCTCATTTTTAGAAAGGGTAGAAAAGATGACCCTGGTAACTCCCAACCTCTCAGCCTCACCTCTATTCCTGGGAAGATCATGAAACAGATCCTCCTAGAAGCTCTGCTAAAGCACATGGAGGACATGGAGGTGATTAATGGCAGCCAGCACGGCTTCACCAGGGGCAAATGTGTATAGGTACATATCTATAAACAGCAATGAGTTCATGTCAGTAGGTATTAAATTCTCTACCAATTTTAAATTGTTTAAATAACTACAATAATTTCTAGCTGAAGACTCTACATTTGCTAACTAGCTTTTCAAAATTCTGTCTTGACATAGTGTACTGGGTTTGGCTGACATAATTTTCTTCATAGTAGCTAGGATGGGGCTATGTTTTGGATTTCTGCTGAAAGCAGTGCTAGTAACACAGGAATGTTTTAGTTATTGTTGAGCAGTACTTACACAGAGACAAGGGGGTTGCTGTTTCTCACACTGCCCTGCCAGTGAGCAGGCTGGGGATGTATCAGAATGAGGGATATTCCATACCATGTGACATCATGCTCAGCACATAAAGCTGGTGGAAGGGGACAGAAGGAAGGAAGGGCGGAAGAAATGTTTGGAGTCATGGATGTTTTTCTTTCCCAAGTAACCAGTATGTGTGGTGGAGCTCTGAATTCCTGGAGATGGTTGAATGCCTGTCTGCCTATCTGGAAACAGTGAATGAATTCCCTGTTTTGCTTTGCTTGCTTGTGCAGTTTTTGCTTTCTCTATATAAATGTCTTTATCTCAGCCCACTAGTTTTTCTCCTTTTTACTCTTCTGATTCTCTCCTCCCATTCAATCAAGGGGGAGTAAATGAGTGAATGGGGAGTAAATGAGTGGATGGGTGGTTCTTAGTTGCTGTCTGGGATTAAACCAAGACGTAATTTCAGTACAAGTTTTTCCACTGTCTTTAACAAGGTGAATGGCTTCCAGAGTTCCCCCGGAAACTTGCTTACTCAAAACCTAACAATACTAGATACAGTTGCTATATTTCTGACTACAGTTCTGTATTTTCACCCCTTTTCACTTATTTCTGTCCCATGAAACTCAAACTGGCCTTGTGGCTGGAGCAGAGAACCAAAGCTGAATAAAAAAAGAGAGGACTGATTATTTCAAAAGAAAGGATCTTGGAAGAAAGCACTACGAGGACAGTATGCTGAGTTTATTCCCTGTTTAGTAAAAAAAATGTTCTACATGAGTCATTTCAATTTGTCACTAACTCAGTGGGGGTCAACGAACTTCATGAACAAATGAATATGATTTCAGATGAAGTTCTTTATTCAGGGTCCACCCATTGTTTATATAGGACAAGCAGGCCTATTACATCAGGTAAACATTGATTGGT
>WAAB01005551.1:0-18722 GCA_013389865.1 Piaya cayana
AAAAATTATTTTTTTTTCTTTTTAATTTGACAGAACTTCCAGCGAACCGAAAAATCAAGTGATTTGCACAGCTCCGCTCTAAACAACCCCCAGAGGAGAGATGGTTCCCCCTTCCCACTTCACTTCCATAACAGCTGTTGCTTGAGCAGCCACACACAAATATCTTTTTCTCTGGCTGCCTCTTCCTGTGCTTTAGCTCTGCCTGTCCTCTCTAAGGTAAGCTCCACACATCAGTCCGGCTTCTCATCCTGCACTCATTTGTACATTACTTGTGCCCAAAATTAAGTAACTAAAAGTGTTTCCTTTGCGTCATTCAAGTACTTGGAGATCCACAGACTTGCCGTGTAAATGCAACCAGCTGCTCGCTTTACTCGTACGGCACAACAGCAACCGGCACATATTATTAATGATATATAACACATTGCCATGGGGACCTTCCCTGAAGGTATCACAGTCCTGTCTCTCCAGGGTCTCCCAGGTCCCACCAGTAGCAGCATTTCCCCCGCTGACACCCCACAAGGCACTTTTCCCTGGGGGTAACATCCCCTTATCTGGTGAGTTTAATAGAACCATAGAATCATAGAATAGTTTGGGTTGGAAGGGAGCTTAAAGATCATCTGGTTCCAACCCCCCTGCCTTGGGCAGGATCACATTCCACTAGATCAGGCTGCCCAGAAAAAGGTGGATGTTTTACAGCTACCAAAAACATCCCCTCCAGAATGTCTCAGCACCATCCTGATTGCCTCCTAAAGGCTCCCCTTCACCTCTCAACACAAGTTTTCAAGCCCAAATCTCACCCTCTAGTTACAAAATGCTTGTGGGGTCAAATTTGTATCTGCTCACAGCCGAAAGCCCTTGCCAGATCCTGATCATCAGCCATAAAGGGCTTATTTACCATCTTACTCCTGGAAACCATGATTCTTCCTCCATCCCTCACTCCTCTCATCTCCTTCTTTACTACTATGTGTTTTCCCTGCTGCCTAATGAGTCCTCCAGAGACCTGCAGGTATAAAACTTGTTACAGCTCCCTCTGTGTACCTGCATCAATAAATGGAGGAGGACAGCAGAGAATGAGAGGGAAGCTGTCATTTTATTTCACCGTGAATTACAAAACCACTTTAAAGTCTAGCAGTCTGGAAACAGCCAGGGAGAAATTGGCCCTAAATTCAGAGATACGGGTTTTCTTTATGTTTCATGCCAGAAACTTGGCAAAGCCTAGGCTTAGACACTAATTTAACCTTGGTGTATGGAGTGAATGGGAAGCTGGGAAGGACACTGTGAGCTTGTCGTATTCTCTAGACTTATGCTCCTCACACCTTTCCAGGATTTACTCTACTGCTCCATGTGAAATAGGGAAATATAAAGCGGTGGAGATTTTCAGAGCAGCTTGATATCTACAATCAAGGCCAGATTTCAAAAATCCCAACCCCTGGGTACATATCTAGCCATGGAGAGTAGAAAACACACAGCCAAAGCCACTCAGGACATACTGGGACTGTGCTGGATGTTCTGCTAAATTGAGCTCAAGCGTGCAGAACAGGCTCCTGTAAAGGCAGGGACAAGTATGTAAAAACCAAAAGTGTTTGCAGAAGCAGCACCAGCAACCTGCCCCTTGGTGACATGTGATGTGCCAATGTCTTCTGCCATGCACTTGAGTATCCAAATAAATGTCTACACCTGCAGGAATACTGCATAGGTACTAGCACCTGTTTACATGCACTTCTAGGCAGGAAGGTATATTGTGTAGTTGGTGTGAGGGCTTTCAGACTGAGGTAGATGAGTGTGTGTGTCCCACTGGTATCCAAGTTTTTCCCACCGGTTTCTCACTGGTATCCAGTGTAGGCATGACACCAGGGAGCTGTGTGCTGCAAGGGGCAGGTGAAGGTGTGACTGTGTGTGCAAAGTGCTGTACATGGGTGTGCGTGTCCCCATCATCATAGATTGAGGCTGGTATGTGCTGGAGGACACACAGGGTTGAGTGCCATGAGTGGTTAATGCTGCCTGTGTGTTTGCAGCAAGCAGGAGGGAGAAGTGGTGACCTCTAGAAGGGGCTGTGCTGAGCAGGCATCTCTCGCATGCGGGCAAAGGGGCGCAG
The DNA here is from genome assembly GCA_013389865.1 of Piaya cayana. NCBI lineage: Eukaryota > Metazoa > Chordata > Aves > Cuculiformes > Coccyzidae > Piaya > Piaya cayana. Next base: position 2,096 of record WAAB01005551.1, read on the forward strand.
GGAGGACTCAGACAGCTCTGCTGGTTCAGGAAATGAAATACCCTCTGTATCAGCTTCTTTTGTCATCCAAAACAGTGTAGAAAAATCTAGCCCTGCTGCCCAAAACATGCAAAACACTGAACAGGAGGAAGAGAACAAAACCTGGCCAGTGCCCTTTCTCTCGCTGTCCATCACACCTTCCTGTGCAATGAATTGTGTTGCTAGATCAGACCCACAGGGTTGTTTGGATCTGAGCATGCTGATTTGGGGCCTTTACCTTGAACTGACTTTCACTGGGAAATCACAGACAGAAAGCAATTTGGAGAGAAAGTCACCTCATTACCAGAACAACATGTAAAGACACAGCAGAGACCGGTAATTCTTTTCCATAGGGCAGGGGAGTTTTCCCCATGTATTCCCCTCAGAACTGCATGTAAACATGCAACAAGAGATATAGTCTGTGAAATCATTAGACACTGACCTTCACTCTTTGAGGGTTCATCCAGTGCTGGATGTCTTGCACAGTCTCGTTCACACGCAGGAGGATGGGCTCGTGACTGTGATCCACACATGAGGTGGTGCACTCCGCACCTGTACAAAACACAGAGTGGATAAAGCACAAGGATAAGGATAAAGCCAGCAGCTTCTGACCCTTTCAGCATCCTTCCAGCTGAAGGACAGGATTAGGGCTCATTTTTCCTAAACTGCAATTAGCAGTCAACCATAACTATCACATATCTTGTAGCTGTACATGAAATGCTGAGTACAGCCCTGCATCTCAGCAGGAGTCTGTGGGGGTGGCAGATACTCCAAGACCTTTTTGTATGAGCTGCACATCTAGGTATTTCTCTGGCTATTAACTCCAAGGAGGGGGTCAGGTTTTGTACTTTCAGATCACCAAGAAAATATAAAGGGTTTTTTTTTTCCATTTCAACTGCTCTTTCAAGCAATGGGACTGATTAAGTAGAGGTTGTTGAACTCATCTCACCTATTGACATGACAAAAAATCACTGTTTGATTTATCAAATTTACAGACTTTCAATAATAAATTTTCAGAGGGTGACCAAGCCTAATGATGTTGCAGACGAGCTATCACCCAAGTCCAACAGTCAATAAGAAGTATGCAGAGAGGTAATGATGGCCTTGTTCACACAGTAACCTGCTTTTTCTCTGATTAACTGTCTTGCCCAGTGGGAATCCTGTCCTTTCTTTATTAAAGCATGCTGCGATACTCTGCAGCAATAGCCCAGAGCCCTGTGGTGACACAACCCTAAGTTCTAGTGTGTTGGACCATTACCATTTCCCCCCTGGAAAATCACTCCTGAATGGCTCAGCTGCTGCAAACAAGTCATTAGGATTTCTGCACTCCAGTCAGCATGAGGGGGGAGGAATTAATCTCTGCTTTGGTTTGGGGAGCTGAACCTTTGGCTCAACGCACACCCCAGCCTGGAAGGGCAGATTAGGTGTCTGAGGAATTACTGAAGGTGTGTGGGATTCACAGTGACCACGACTGAATGCTATTATTTTCCCCACCTGCTTCTGCCTTCTCATGTACTCCCACATGGAGGAGTCAGCAGGAGCAGAGGAGAACGAGGCTGTAGAGCCAGCAAGATGAGGAGCAGCTGAGCTTTGTTTTGCTTTCCCAGTGCACATGGCAGCAGCTCCATGGACCCATTGGCTGAGTGCCTGTTGGTGCTAGCCCCATTGCGACTGAGCGGCAAGAGAGAACCTTCTCAGAACGGCACCAATCAGACTTCCAGAAACACACAAAAAAGACAAAACCTCAACAACCTGATCCCAAAAGGTACTGCTGGGTGAGCCTAACAAAGTGTGTGGTATGTCTCCATCTGCTGAGGATAAGAGCCAATGGCCACTGTGCCCTCACTGAGCTCTTCCTTCTTCTCCAGTGAAAGCCACGCTCTTATACAGGATCAGACCTATGAGTCCCTTGCCTCCAAGACGGTTGCGTGGTCCCATCTCAGGATCAGGCTCACTTGACCTTGCATCTGGGATCAGCACCTGCTGGCAATTGCCCCAGCAGGGCTGGGAGAGGGAGAGGACCAAGGGCTGGCAGGTTCCCTCTGCCCAGGCAGCTGCAGACGCCCCCCTGCTTCCAGTGCTAAGATGCTCCTCTCCAAACCAGGTATTTCTCTCCTTGCAAAAACCTGGCTGGCTCAGGGAGGTAACCTCATCTCAAGGGCAAAACGCCTTGCCACATTAAGAGTCACCACAGTCTGCTCGCTGCTCACTCTCCTGCGCTCCGCCACGCTATTTACGCTTACGGAAAGGAGCGGGTCGGAATTGTTTTGATATATGATCTGTAATTGGCATCATTACAGAGCAGTGATCTCATCCAGGTCGTGTTCTCCTCCCCGGGGAGGGAACACAAGGAGGCTCGTGGTCCCTCGCATGGCTGCAATATAATGAGGGAGCTGCGCAATGAGGAAATTTCTCCAAGTTCAAAGGGAAGGATGGAGGGAGGAGGGAGCTGGCAGGGACTGGGAGTAGGGCTGCAGGAAGGGGCCTCATGGGTCTGTGTGGGTTGTAACCAGTGCAGCTCTGGTTGTAGCCCTTACAGCAGGGAGACCTCTAAAACAGGGGCTTAAAACACAACACAGGGTGTACAATTCAGCATGTAGTCTGTCCCACCCACTGCTTGCATGAGACAAAGCAAATCTGAGCAGAAGAAGCATCCCAATGCTTTTCAACCCTTACAGAGTCACCAGGTGCCCCAGAAGCAAGAGGGAAAACATACCCTCACAACATCTCCTAAACAACTGTCATACCAAAAGGGATGCTCCACTGTTCTTATATTCTTTCTAGAGAGACCTGAATTATCCTGCTGCCGCGCTTCCCTGGCAGCTTCCTGCCTTTCAGCCTCTGGGTTGTGTGTGTTATTGAAGGAGGGGGACATTACGAAAGCACTAGAGCAAATGCAGGTACAGTCTGTATTTTGAGAACGGGATGTGTCTCTGGCATAGTCTGCCTCACTGTCTGCCTATTAAAACCAGCTGGCCAAGAAGGAATACAATGAAACTGGAAACGCTGCAAGGAGCAGGCGATCAGAGCATGTTACATGATGCCTGGCCTCTGAAAGCTTCATGTTTCCTAAAAGCAGCTCCCTGAAAACTCTCCCACTGCAGACTCTCGCTCAAGCAAACACATCTACAGGAGAAGGGGACTTCAAGGACTGCAGAATCCTTCCTCTTTCCCTCCCGTCCCTATTCTCTTCCTCATCTCCTGACCCACTGCTCCCTGCAGAGCTTCATTTCCCCATGGCAGAGGGATGGGGCTGATGCTCACAAACCTATGCCGTAGCCGCTGGCGCACTGCAGCTTCAGGTGGTTGTTGAGTGGCGTGGGCAGCGCGCACTGGCCTTGCATTTCCCTGCAGAGATGAAAGGAGCCGCTCCAGGTGCCATCCTTCCGACAGTGAATCACGTTGCTCCCACGGCCCTGGGAATGAGAGGAGATTATGAGGATGGTCACAAAAACAATAGCAAGGACAGGCTGAGAAGTGAGGAAAAGTTCTGCTGGAACTGCAAGAGCCCCTGGTTGGGACTGACAGTCCTGGGGGCAAGGAGTTTTCTTCCAAAGAAGAAAAGAAAGAATCATAGAAACATAGAATGGGTTGAGTAGGAAGGAACCTTAAGACTATCCAGTTCCAACCCCTTGCCTTGGGCAGGGACACCTCCCACCGGATCAGGTTGCTGAAAGGCCCATCCAGCTTGGCCTTCAACACCTCCAGGAATGGTGCAGCTATGACTTCCTTGAGAAACCCGGGCCGGGGTCTCCCCACACTCACAGGAAAACATTTCTTCCTAAGATCTCAACTCAATCTCCCCTCTTTCAGCTCAAAACCATTCTCTCTCATCCTGTCCCTGCACTCCCTGATAAGGAGCACCTTCCAGCCTTTCCTGTAGACCTGGAAGCTGCTTTAAGGTCTCCCTGGAGCCTTGCCTTCTCTTGACTGAACAGCCCCAACTCTCTCAGCCTGTCCTCATAGAGGAGTAGCTCCAGCCCTTGGATCACCTTTGTGGCCTCCTCTGGCCTCACTTTAGCAGATTCATGTCCTTAAAGGAAACCTACATTGCGCACACACACACACACACCCCCCCACCACCTCTTCTGTGCAACACAATTCCTTTACAAGGCCCTTGCAAGGTCTCTACCTTAAAACAGACCCACTCCAGTTATGATAAAGGTGCATGCAACCCCATTTGCTTGCTTTCTCCTTGTGGAGAGGTTTGTGTTGAATGCAAACAACCTTTCCCCTCTTCCCATTTTATAACTAGTTACATCATCTTTATCCTGAAAAAGAAAGAATCCCCCAAAGGCCAGCTGAAGGAGGAAGGAAAGCAGGACATGAGCAGGGATGCTTAGCAGGGCAGAACGTGCTCTTTAGAGCTTGGCTGCCTTGAGTGACAGCAAGTGAAGAGGCCGAGACAGACATGCACAGAGGCAGGTGGAAAGGAGAGAAAAATCCTCTGGAGTGGGAATGGGCAAGGAATAAAATGTGACATTTCTGTTATAGAAAAGATTCTCCGTATGATACTGAAGAATGAATACCAAAGTCCGAGGGGAAATATCATGCCCTTTAGAAACAACAAAGGAGTGCACACACAATCTTTTGTCAGATCCATCCTCACGGCACTGGAGATTTCTGCACAAGCTGTTTTGCAGGATCTGTGAGCCTAACTGCCATGGGGTAATGGGGGACATTCAACAGGAGGATGTCTGGTGTGGCTGGGCTCCAAACTTCCCGCAGTGGCTCTGCTGGGTGGGAGAACCATGCAGGATCTCTGCTTCTCTTCTCCCGTTTTACATGTCAGGCATGTTGTCTGCAAACCCACCCTGCTCTTGGAGATTGCACTTGATAACTTTGGAGATCCTTTCATGTGCTGTCTATGCTAGGACCCCAGGAGGGCTTTTGAACTTTCTTAGGAGCTCTTCTCGACGACACGTACCCCTTGTTGCACAAGGATCTGTACAAGCCTCTGGTACCAACATGGAAGATCACACAGCCTTCAGTGTTAGTCTTGTACTTAGTATTCTAATGCTTTTTTTTTTTTTTTTCCTCAGCTTTGTTGATGAACACAATGTTTAGTGAGATGCAAAGCGGTCTTATCATCAGACTACTGCGTGGGACCTGCTTCCCCTTCTCTAGACATCTGGCCATTGCTAGAAAATCATATGAAAGGATAATGGACCAGATGGACTCAGGGTGTGATCCAGCTTGGTGACTCTCACCTAAGGGCCAGTTTGGCAGAGACTGATTAATTTAGACCTGACTGTTCATATGATCTGTGCACAATATTCAGAAATGGAAGACCCTTGCTCTGGGTGGCAGGGGAGGTACCTGCTTAAATGACCATTACGTTCCTGGTGATTAAGAGATGCCATATGTACAGCTGAGTAATGATCCTTCAGCACGGTGACAAATTTGGGAAGAGATTGCTAAGTGATAATTGAGCACAATTTGCTGCTTTAGCAAGTGTGGTGCACTTCCATTGCAATTTGCATGCCAGGGTTCAAGCATTATTTTTAAAGGTGAGCCATGAAACCTGATTTATGTTCCTGGAGCTGGCTGTGCTTGAGGGTACTATTATACATTTTCTGCAACATCCTCAGAGATCCCAGGATATCCATTGCTATAGTAACATACTGTCCATCATTCCCTGACCTGCAAAATCTCTTGTGAAAATCCCTGCTGGGTTTCTTGCTTGGATGCAACGTGCATTATCACCTTATATAGCTGAGAGAGACTTAGTGGGGTTTAATCCTTAAATAATTAACACCTCTCAAGTGGTTCTGCCTCGTGCCTGGAGTCCTCTCTCTTTTTTTTCTGTAGTCTATTCGCTGGGATATCTGGAAATACCTTTTCTCTGCAAATCCCTTTCTTAAGATGTTATCTGCTCCCTTGCTTAAGGTGCTTTTGCAGTTGAACAGTCACTCCGCTCTTCCTTACCATGAATAGAGACATAGCTGTATCTCTCAGTTTCCAGAGCTCACTTCATTATTGCTGTAACTCTGACTCCACTGCTTGCTCCTCTTCATGTCCAGCTCATTTAAAAGCAACAACAAACCAGTTACGCCAGCTGTCATTACCCTGGTGCCCTGGTTTCCCTGCACTGTCTTCAGACTCACTGACCAGTCCGAGCAAGTGGTAGGTGCACAAAGCCACAGAAGTTGTATTGCAGAGCTCACACCCAAACTGCACACATACGTGCAACTTCTCAGCTCACAAGGCTCATAATCTCACTAAGTCTTATACAAGGAAACCTGTCCCAGGTGCCCTGATGCAAAACCCCAGGACTCTGCCTGCTGTCTCCGTGAAGAAGGCAGGATGACTGGGCAGTGAATGAGGACAGACATTGCTTTTTATCATTTGGAGCAGGTAGCAGAGGTATCTCTCAGATCACTGGCCCTAGGGCAGGTTTGGTCTCTCTTTATTATGCTCTCAGAATGTTGAGTAATATTAAAAGGTAGCAGCTTCTACATCCCCACTTCTACCCCCAAGTGTATTAAGCAGCAGCAGCAGCTCTTCTGGGAGAAGCTACTTATCGCACAAAGTATAATCACCTCTGGCGAGGAGAACTAAGCATTTCAAACAAGGTACTAAAGGCCAGACCTTCTTGTATCAGTGAACACAGCTCCTAAGAAGTCAAAGGCAACACGCTGATTCATGCCAGATGAGGACCTGACCCTCGATGCCAAATGACACCTTCACAGCCAGAAAAACATGAAAGTTTTGAGACAGTTCCCCTGAATAGTTGTTATCTGTATAGAGGGCATTGTCATATGGAACACATACATCTAATGATAATGAGAAAAAGAATTGGAGAGAAAAGCAAGGTAAAAACAGAACGAAGAAACAGGACACACATGAGTGACTCACACCCTGTTTACTTTCATTCGCTCTCTGTATTTCCTAGCTAGATCATAAAGCCACTGAGGCAGATTTTTCAGACAGTTATTGTCTGGAAAACAGTAAGTCGTTCACTGCCAGTCCTCTACGGGTAATAGTTAATACCATTGCTACTGTCATAAAAATAATATTTCCAAGCTACTAGCAGTAACCCTCTCCTTCTACTTTAATTATGTATTTCCCTTCTCTATTTCTTTGTCTCTGGTCTCAGAAGAGCTCAGTGGCACTTGGTCCTTCCAAGATCAGGGTGCTTGCAGAACACAGGATAAAAACTTTCTATGGGTTTCTCTGGGCTGAGGTTATTTGGATAAGAGAGACTCACCGACTGACTGTCATCGTCTTCACACTTGATCCGGCACTCGCTGTTGAACTGGAAGCCATTGGAGCACTGGTAGAGCCCATGGAACTTGGAAGGCGGAGGGTCGCAGGTAACAGGCACGCAAGCGCCGGGCAGCCAAGTGCCGTCTTGTGTGCACTGGATCTTAAAAGCTCGCCTTTCCATGCAGAGAAAAACAAGACCATTTAGTGACCGGCTGAGTCAGCTAAGAGCCTCTACAGCCTCTGAGCTCTGCTAGCAAGTTGAAGGAGATGGGTGTGCTTGAGCTTTTAACACTTGGGGAACAAGTTGTGAATCTGCGTCATGAGGTCTGAGTACAAATAATGATTATTTGCAAAGCCAACATTTAGCCCCCCAGCCTAAACTCCTCTTTCAGCCTTGGACACATCTCCCAAAAACTCCACTTCCCAGGGTTGCGGGCTGTGGTTGGCTTGAAGTGGGTTTGTGCAGAGCCAAAAGTATATGATAGCACTAACCCTTTCCTGCACAGCTTCAAAAGGGGCTCCCCAGGCTGCATATCAAAGGGGTATTTCTAAGGTAAGGTCTGTTTTTCAGGCACTGGATGGATTTTCAAAGGGGCCTAAGTGAGCTAGGTGCCTAAATCCCCTTGGAACTGCACAAGTATCTGCATGAAGGAATTGCTGATATTCGCTAAGACACGTGCAATATGTTACAAACAGCCTATCATTTTCCCAAAATCATTTCAACTGATGCCTTTCTGAATTTTGCTGACCGCATGGCATTACTTTTTCACGTACTTTCTTGCTTTTCTGGAGGATCCAGGGACATGGTAACCTGGTTTGCATTTGTACTTGCAAAACGAGCCCACTTTGTGCTTATTTTCTCGGCAACGAGTGGTCTGGAGATCTGCATTAGGGACAACGGAGGGTGCCCGGCACATCAGCTCACACAGGGCCTCTGGAAAGGACCACAACCCATCCTCCATGCACGTCAAGTTGCTGTTGTTTCCTGAGAAGAACAGCGAGCAAAGTTAACAGTGTTCAGTAGGACTCGTTTTAGGTTTTTTTAAATGCTGTTACACCCTATATATCTAAAGCCACCTCAGTTGGTTTGAAAATTCATCTATGTTTTTCCTATGTGTTTTCTCTTTCTAGATGGTAGCATTAAATCATTAAGGACTCTGTTTCTGGGTGACAAGCAGACAGCATTTATTTCAGGAAATCTTATAGGATGGGGGAAATGTATTGGCTTTGTAATCTTCTATATTTCTCTTCCTTATTTTGTTCTTCTCTGAAAGGAAGCTGGCTTCATACATCAACCCCCTCTTCTCCAAAGTCATGTCATTAACAGAAGGTTCGGTGCCATTACATTCTTCATTCTGCTTCTGTGTTATATTTTTTCCCTGAATCTGCCCTTTTTATTTCAATTTGGAGCCTTTTGGAGCAGCATCTGTTAGTGTTAGAGTCACTACTCCAACACAATGAGGAGCCATTCTCAGCTGGGGACTTTCAGTCCTCAGGGACTACTGTGATAAATACGATTCATAATAATCATTAGAGAATCATTTTCCTTAGGAAGCTTTCTTGGCCAGCACCTCAAAGGTAAAAGGTACAATAGACCTATTTGCCTCTGCTATGACCTACTTGACTTCAGAAGGTTAAGCTAAAAGTAGCCTAGTCTCAGTATATTTTACATTCTTTGTTATTTTATACTGTATGTTGAAAAGGAATAAGCTTTTCCTAAGAAACAAAGCACAGCTATGAGCCACTAACCCTTCAAAAATCCCTAATACTCTATTGAAATCCCCGAGCATTGCTGCAGGAACTCTACTCAAGCCACAAGGCATATTTTCAATCGTAAGCCAACTTCGGAGTTATCCAAAATAATACTGACGAACTGCTAACCCCAGAGCGATGCCATCTCTCTGAGAGGGAAGGAAGAGAGCCTATGTATGAGGCTGGAATTCAAAGAAGAAGAAAACAAAAGGCTCTGGAAGGCTCAGGAAGGTATGTGGAGGAACCCTCCTGCCCTATCCACAGAGATAAGAGAAGCTGCATTAAATCAGCCCTGGCTTTCTCTTTCCCCTCCCCAACTGCAGATGATTGCAGAGGCATTTTGTGAAGAAGGGAGGCCTTTTCTAGAGCACCAGCATGCTCCTCTGCTCTGACTCATGCAGCAGCTCTGCAGACCAGCCGTGGTGATATCATACTTGCCACTGTAAAGTGATAAGCTGTGACATTACCAACAGTGGCTGTCATGACGTCAGTGATTGAATTAGGCATGAGTCATTCGAACGCCATTCTCCAGAAGCTTAGTGGCAAGATCTATTAGTCATCACCGATGGCTGTACACCAAATCGTGCCTTTACCTCACAGCTCACAGAGTTTCTGGACAAAAGGGAAGTGATGCTACACACCACGGCTGCACCCTGTGACCTGGAGATTGCTTATCACCCTTCCAGCTACCCCCCACTGGTGTCATCTGCTGAAACTCTTTTTGGTCATAATGAATATCACTATTTGCACTGTTCTGTAAAAAAAAAAAAAAAAGCAGGGATTTTCAATGAAAGAACATCTCTTATTGAAGATGTCTGTGTCTCTCTGAACAGAAAAAGGGAATTATTTGATAAAATCTCTCCTTCGATCAGTGTATTGGCACTGTGCATTGGCTACTTGCTACTTTCCTAATCCTGAGTTAAAAGAATTAAGCCATTTGGTTAAATATGAAGAAATGAACATATCCGTGCACGGAAATAAAGAATACTTAGATGCCTTTTCTAGGATTTGCACTGAATAGGGAACCTACCAGCAAAGCAGCAGGGAAGAAGATGGGAGAGAAAAGGAAAGAAGGCAGCAGAGTATCTTACTTTTAAGAAATAAAAATTGTAGAAAATCCCAAACAAGAAGAGGAGAGAAAGGTCAGAGGTAGAGCAAGATGAGTGTGGAGAAGGACAGGGTGATGAGTGGATTAGGAAAAAAAGCAAAAGCAGTGATGGGGAACTGTGCAAGGGGCATATGAGACTTTTAGTCCTCTCCTGCCTTTCTCAATACACGGAAGACACAGAAAACAGAGAAAGTATGAGAAAGAAGATGAGAGAGTTCAATTTGATTTATCCCCATGACTTTTCCGTGTTTTGGTTGTATGGAAGCAATATTCACTGTCATTACTGCCTGGCTAGCCGTGATCAAGGAAAGGTCAAAGAAAGGTAATGGGGAGACGCAAAGGAACTTAACTTCTAATATAAATAAACCTTCCCATAGACTCTCATAATTCTTCATACTTAAAATATCATGAGTAACTCTAAAACAACAGCAATAGAAACATATATTACGAGGAGCCGTCTGTGTTAGCAGCGCAGTTACCTCCAGGTCATTGCACAGACACCCTCCAATACCTTTCAGAAGTGCAGGAGGTCGGCAAGTGAAGGAACATTTCTTGCCAAAGGTGGTCCCCTCGCTGCAATTGAAAGTGGCCGGATAGACATGGTACTGGTCTGGGATTCCGCAATCCACAGGCTCACAGGTCACCTGCTTGTTCCACTTCCCATCTGTGCAAGTCATGGTGATGCTGGACTCCATCTGGAAAAAGACACATGCCTACAGACACCACAGCCAGCAAGGGAGAGAGTAAAACCATTTCAAGTCTAATAACAGCCATTATTTTGACTCACAAGTTAAACAAACCTGGGCTTGATCCCTACCATCATCACATAGACAGCAGCTACTAGAAACATCAAAGAGGTGTCAGAGAACCAGGATATTTCTGTCACCTCTGCGGTGAGATGCTGAAGTGCCTCAATGTAAAGAGTGGAGCACTACAAATAATCCAAACTCTGATACAAACTGGGAAGCCTGCTGCTCTGCCCTGTGAAAGCGGGCAAGCTGAAGCTATTTGGAGCTGACAGTTATCCTAAATTTCCACCACTTTTGGAGTAATGCTGCCACTCCAAGGGGATCCCCATGTATTTTTGAGTAGTCAATATCACTCTTGGGTTTGAAGTAAAAGCTAGCCTGACATGAACCCATTTGGGACTCCCATCCAAGTTTCTCAGAAGAAATTTCACGTCATCCTTGGACTGGGGTACCAAGCAAATGGCCTGGGTTATGTCAGTGTTGTATTCAGATACTGACATCTGCTCTTACAGCTTCTACTGTCAGAGCTCCCCAAGGCTCCAAATGAAATGAGGGCCCTGCTGTCCTGGCACCAGGGACATGCACACCTCAGACACAGATTTTTTCCTGGAGAAGTTTGAGATGGACAAGCTCAGGAGCATCCTGCCCATACGTTCACCTGGCACTTGGTCCAGAGAATCACGAGAGGCCAAATACAGAGTCAGTGCCTGTGCTCTGACTTCCCCCATGTCACTCTACCATCGTAGCTACACAGAAGCTACGCTTCTAGGGATTGAAGAATAACCCAGACAACGCAGCAGACTGAAATCCTGATGTGCTAGGGAGAGAAAGAAAAGGGGGAGACATAAAGGAGCCATCCATCCAAGGCTAAGATGAAGAATTTATTGGATGACCACAGGACAAACAGATGTTGGCAAAGAGAACAGAATAAACAACGTATCCACATTCTAATTAAAAAGGGAAAATTATTAAAGTGATGAATTTGAAAGTAGGACTATTCCTTGCATACCAGAATAAAGAGAGGGACAGAAGAAAAAGAAGTGTGAGAAACCCAAACACGAGAAGGGGAAGGTATTGGCAAGGAATCTGACCAAGCCGTGCAGCAGCACTCCTCTGCCTCCAGGGACTATTTTATTCAGGGCTGGTACGCTCGCAGGAGATTTGCACTGCTGACCATTGATCTGGGTTTATAAAAGGAAGGGGAATTTTTCTAGCACACATCAAAGGGACCTGGATTCTCTTTTTGCAAAAACACCCTAATGGTTTCAACAGAAGTTCAGACCTGTCTCCCTTTGATATATGGTTGCATTCAGAATGGAAAAAGCAGTCCCAGAGCTGAGAAACTGGACACTTCCCAAGTGGGCACAAACCCCTTTTTCTAGACTGTGGAGTTTATTTAAACAGGGGTAACTGTTGATGGAAAAAAATGTCTTTTCAACAAATTTAGAGTAGCACATTCTGGGATTCACGGAGCAGTCCGATGAAGTGACACTCTGTGTTTTCATTCCCACCCATTTTGCTCCCCAGTGGCTATTAATTCTGCCTTTGTTGCTTATCAGAATATCAGCACCACTAAAAAGTATGTGTATTCTTCAGACAGTTGATGACTTGAAGATGCCTCTGCTTCCAGGAGGTTGTGGTGTGATGGCCAGAGATGAAGGGATGATATAGCTCATTTCCATGCCTTCAGAACACATACACACAGCAGCATCACCACCAAATTTGCACTCCAGGCTGGACTGCTCCAGTACTCAGTGAAGCCTCCATTTCCCTTAACAGATGCGATCATTGAATAACACTCCAGCACCACGGCTGCTGGGCACCTCAATATCAGGATGTTAAAAAGTAAAACCAAGATACTGATATCAGGCGCAATCCAAACATTGTCTTGCTGGATACACACTGAGCGTAAGGAAGCTCTATCAGTCACAGGAGTTTCTACTCCAATAACTCGGTTATTATTGCTGGTGCGATCTAGTTTAGGAATGAATAACTGTTCTGACCAGCTGATACTGGCTGCTGGGACACAGCATGGTGCACCAGGGAGTTTCTCTAATGCCAGAATTGCACATCAGAGTTTCACATCAAACAAATTTAACCAGAAGCACTATCTGTGCATGACAGTGACATCTTACAGAAATTGGGCAAGACCATTTTGCCCAAGCTACCTCCTGTAAGGGTATTTTGGCTGCAGCCATGGTCTTTATTAGAAGAATGTTGTTGGATACTACAACCTGCTGGAAATGCAGCATACTTGGTGTTACCCCTTCGTTGGGGGCATCCCTCGTTAGAGCTATGGTCCCACTGCACTTTATCTCTGCCCCTGTGCTAGATGTGGAAAAAAAAAATCCATCTCTACACATTTTCTCTTCTGGGTTTTTCCCTCATGATATTTTTCTCAACCAAACCACTAACCAAATCCAAGAGTCACCTTCTTCCAGAACTGCTTGGCTTTTCCTCTTCCTGACACACTGGCAAGACCACTCCCATGCTGAGAAGCTGTTGCTATGTGGGTAAGACCCTAGCTTCTCATCTTTTTTCAGCAATCTGTTCCACGCTTTGTATGATGGAAGCTGAGATTTTCAAGGTAGGACATAATAACGACACATTTTAGAGTTTGGTTATCATATCATCAACTTTAAGCAATAAGAGCACATGCATGTTGGCCGCAGAACAAAACAGAGATCATTCCCTGCAATGGAGACAAGGACTTTTGCTTTGACTAAAAGCACAAAGGAGAACTCTGTCCTGGAAATTAGTGTAGGTGACATCCACCAGCTTTCAGTTCCTCCTTCTCGCAACGTCCCACCTGCAGGTGGGATCACAACAGTAGGCAGAGACAGGACCCCGGGCTGCTGAGCAGGAGCTCAGTTCTCCTCCGCATCGCATCTCACGTTGAGGGTATTTCCAATAGCCTCAACCTGAGCAGAGCCGCCTTTAGATCCAGCACTGGGTCTCTGTGGCAGCATCTGTGTCTCCCTCTGCACATCTCCCACACGAAGCCGGAGCAGGCAAGTGCCTGTTTCGCCTGTCTGATCCGACAAGGTCACCCAGCTCACAGCAGCCCATACGAAGCACTTGGCTTTCTCATCTGGTTTATTAGCTGTCACTTTGGGCACTTTGTGCTGCTTTGATTGACATCACAGCAACCGCTTCCCTTTATGTCCTGCCTTCCAAAAGAGGCTTACAGAAGGAGGGAGGGTGGGCAAGGAGGAGAAAACTGGGAGGAAAATAAAGGGCCTCCAAAGATTCAGTGTGCAGTACAGTGAAGAGGATGCAAACTTAAACAAATCTGTTGCCAGAAAGATTTGTTCCTCGGGAGTTATAACAGCTTGGGAGAATTCATGTCTCCTTCCTGCTGCCCAAGATCCCAGCCGGCTCCTTCTTCAAGCGATGCTTCACATGTGAAGTTTCCTCTCCTTAAAAATGAACAGCTGTGCCCTCCCCTCTAAGTGTTCTTCCACTTCTGCCCACTACTGCGCCTCTAATTGAACCCACATGAGCCGCGCTTTCTTTTCCTGGCATGATTGATGATGCCTTTGCACAACATTAGGGAGCTGCTGGGTTTTAAATAACACCTCTTGACCAGAGCAGCAGTGGTGGTAGCTTCAAGGAGAGATGACAACTAGCAACTGAATGAGTGGGGCTTTTGGCGAAGGACAAGGGGGGGGAAAGCAGTGAAAGACAAAGGGGGAAAAAGGAGAGAAGAGAAGAAAGAGTTGTCAGGAGGGTGAGAAGAAGTAGGGGGGAAATGAAAACATCCCGAGATCTTCTTTGTGAGGAAGATACATGATGGATTTTGCTCCACCACTGTGTAAACCTTTTTGTTGTTGTTGTTGCTGAGTCCCTAACTGAGGATGAGAGAGCCTAAGGGTCTCTAAATAGCTCCACTTTTTAATCATTTTCAAACAGTGAACAGTTTCTTCTACTGCACGTAGCCCTGACAGGTTTAGGGTGTGGTGATTCTATGGATTTTTATCAGAATTTGGGAAGGGGAGCTTCTCAGAGAACAGAGATAAATGATTTTTTTTTTTGTCCTAATCCTGATTAAAATTGTGGCTTCAGAAGACATGGAGGCCAGAAAGTGCAGAAACTATTATGGAGATTTTCAAAGACCCCTCAGATGTAAAAGACTGATTTGAAATGTGACTTGTGCCCCTGCACCTCTGAGGTGCTTTTGAAAATTTTGCTTTTAATTCTCTGTTCATCCTTTTTTTTTTTTTTTTTTCTGCCTTTCAGTGAAACACGGAAGACAAATGTGGTTCAGATGCCAAACCAGGGTGTTTTCACTGATCTGTCAATTGTCTTTATGGGCATGAACTGGTCACGGGCTACTGTCTGCTCTTTGAGACATTGCACCTCACCTGAGCCTCCTTTCTACCCAGAAGTGCGAAACATCAGCATGTGCAAAGCTACCTTCCCTCTTCTCTTCCCCATGCAGCCCCTCATGCTGTCAGTTAAATGAGAAAAAAAAAAGCAAAAAACATTTTGGACCCTCAAATCAGTCAATCAATCAAAATATCTGACTAAATGACAATATTGAAACAACCCGCGTCTTTGTGCAAGGTTCCTCAATCACAGTAGAAAGTCCCTCCGACCATAGATAAAAATCCACATGCCCTGTCTCATGTGAGCTGAAGGAGAGATGAAGCTGAAGCACAGTTGGGAAGCAACTGTGGAAGGAGCACAAGGAAATTCAACATAGCATAATACGAAGAATCCAAACCATGGCTTCCGGATTTTCTTAGATAATTCATTTTTTGCCTACATATTCCACAAATTACAGGTTTCAGCTTCTGACACAAAGAAATAAGATGAGACAACAGTCCTTTTCCACAGTTCTCAAAGCACACGAATAAACTTTTAAAGCATGAGTTTAATGTGTTGAGCTGAACACGGATATCTTTAAGATGCTCCACTCCCTCACTGATTCGAACAGTGAACACACAGCACTGAACAAAACAAAGCCATTGGCCTCAGGGGTTTTATCAGTGGAAAAAGACAAGGAAGTGCAACAGCAAACCAGGGTGAAGAAAGGCATGTTGTAATAAGCAATGAATCACATTAGCTAGGGGTGCTAAAGTCCTCCACTCTTGTCATGTGAGTCTGATCAATGCTCTGCAACCAAACTTCTGAGAGCAAAACCATAGAAAGTTGGCTGAGCCTCCCCAAAAGGTATTTCTTACATTTCAACAACACAACTCTGGTGAAACGTATTTAGCTGTTTTGTTTGGTCTGGGAATCCTGTGTGCTCAATGTACAGATCCCTTCCGACTATTGCCTGGTTCAGCCATTCAGGCTCATTGGAGAACTTGTTTTCTGTCCTGTAAAAATGCTCAGCTGGAGCTGGGGTTCTGGTGCTGATGCCAATTAGGATGGAAGAGGCCCAGCTCGTGGGGTCCTGCATTTGTTTTGTAATTGAGTTGAAAGGTCTGACTCATTCCCCTCCACTCCGTCTCCCCCTCTGCGAACTTATGAAGAACACAGTATTTCACAAATGTAACCAGGCTGCTGAGTGGAGCTGCCTGTCCCCAGCTCTCCCCAGCCCCGTGTGTGTGTGTGTGCTGCCCCACAACATGTGAGAAGGTGCTAATGGGAGAAGCCACGACTTTGTTGTGCTCATGGGACCTGGCAGCTCTAGAGATGAAAGTGCAAACCAGGGTGTCTGCCCTGCACCCAGGTACCCCATGCATGCCGAGCCTGAGGCGTACTGCACATACACCTTGTCCACCTACCCCAACACAAAGGATCTGTGGGGTTTCTTTAATGTTTAAAGAAATTAATGGATTTC
>WAAB01005552.1:0-12173 GCA_013389865.1 Piaya cayana
TGGAGCCCCTGATCCAGTGGCATCATACAGTTATTTGCAAATCCACTGTTCTCTAATTTAACAATATTGCAAAAGATGGTCTGTGAATTACTTCTAAATTGTAAGATAGTTGTGCCTTTGAAATGTCATCAGGATTTGCTGGTGGTAATGAGGCACCTGGATGATAATGACTTTAAGCTGCTTCACAAACACTCGTTAATACATAGTGCTTGCAATTTCTATGATTATCATATTAAATGATTTAGAAGCTCCCTTGTTATGAAATCGTATCATTTAGAAATACACCAACCGACGTTACCTCTTGATTCCCTAACCAGGCTGTGACTTAGAACATCCGTGTTGCAATGATTTGATTTTTATTCATGACATCAAGGTCTTTATTTTACTGAATGCTAATATGGTTGGGGAGATTATGACACAGAATCACAGAATAGTTTAGGTTGGAAGGGACCTTAAAGATCATCCAGTTCCAACTCATCTGCTATAGGCAGGGACACCTCCCACTGCATCAGGGGCTCCAAGCCCCATCCAACCTGGCCTTGCACCCCTCCAGGGATGGGGCGGCCACCCCTGCTCTGGGCAACCTCTCCTCCAAGAGTCCATTTCTAATGCATGAAGATGTAACAGATGACACAGAGCCCTTCATTCACACGTCTCTAAATTGATGCTCTTGCACAAGATTTGCGTGCTGATAGCTGCGTGTTTGTGTATAACAATGGTACGACACATCAAATATGAATGTTTAGTGGGTGTTCGTAACACCTCTTATCATTCCTAGGAGGATCTGGAACATCAAGTGTCACTGTCCCAACGATATTTCAAAGACAGTAGTAAAAATAACAATGGAATCCGGCTGATAATGCATGAGTAATTAATCGTATAATCATAGAATTGTGGAACGGTTTAGCTCAAACCCCCTGTGATGGGCAGGGACACCTCCCACTAGACCAGGCTGCTCAAGACCCCATTCAATCTGGCCTTGAATGCTTGCAGGGAGGGGGCATCTATGACTTCTCCGGGCAACCTGTGCCAGGGCCTCCCCACCCTCACTGTGAAGAATTCCTTCCTGCTGTTTAATCTAAATCTTCCACCTTTCCAATGTAAAGCCATTCCCCCTCATCCTATCACTCCATGCACACATAAAAAGACCATCCCCAGCTTTCCTGGAGCCCCTTTCAGTACTGGAAGCTGCTCTAAGGTCTCCCTGGAGCCTTCCCTTCCCGGTTGGGTTCTGGGCTGTGAGTGCACATTGCTGGCTCATGCCAGTTTTCTCATCAACCTTGACCCAAAGTTCTTCTCTTTGGGGCTGCTCTCAATAATATTGTCTCCCATCCTGTACTGAAATCACCAACTGCCCTGGCTAACTTGTAGGACTTTTCACATGGTCTTCTTCATGGTATATGACCTGCAAATACAGATGTTGAAAACTCCTTTTTTTCTAAAGCAGATGTAGATACCTGAAAGTCTCCTTACTTCCCTTACCTCTCTCCCTCTTTCTTTCCAGCTCGCACACATTTTCATAGCATCCCTGTCAATAGCACTATTCCGAAAAGACGGATCATTTTAATTGATCCTTACTCATCCACCCTAAAAATCAAACTTCTTATCTTCAAAATTAAAGTGGAATTAAATAGCAGGTGCCCCAACATTGCTGCTGGGTATTAGATGCCTGTAAGATCTCGTCATTCGCCAGACCGATGCCCACAAGTTGGTACTGACGCTGTATCACACTTGTTTTCGAAGGTGGGGAGTGGCAGTGCAAAGCAAGCAAAATTAAATCCCTCAATTTGGAGGTTGTTTTTGTCACTATGTAAGACCTGAGGCACAAAAGTGTTTCCGTAAGCAGTTTCAGACGTGTATAAAAGCTCTCTCTGCTCCGAGCTTCTTCATCCACATCTTCTGGCTTATTCTCCTTGGTGAACAGGGTAAGTTGGATTTACCTCAACCTCTGTTTTTCTCACACTTTTTTCTGTTGCTGCTAAATTGTATGTGATGCTCTGGACTGGCACATCTGAGCACTTCAGGGGTCAGAAGGTGTTGAACTTAGCCCAGAATGGGAAGTTTTACTATCCTGCTTTGAATAACCCTTTCCCAGGCCTTTTAGTTCCAATTCAGGATCCACATGCAGTATAAAATGTACAAATACAAGAGTGAATATAGTACCTGTTGCCCCATAATGGCAAATTTTCCTATTTGGAAGTTGAGTGCTACCAGGGAGGTAAGACAAAAGTGTGAAACCAGCAGGCTGTATCTGATGCTGCTTTTCTTAACTTGCTCTAAGTCCACTAACAATCTTCAGCCTGCTTCATCTGGTCTTAATAAATTAGATTCATCACGCTACAAACAAAAGCAGTGATATCAAGTGTGGGATTAACCATACACGATGCTAGATGTCTGCATCTGTGCATGACATCTGGGCATCTTGGCAGTAAAGAGTCTTGAATGCTGTTTATGTGACTAGATATAGGCATGATTGGCAAGGTAACGAAGTCTGGGCTGTCACAATTGCTTTAAGCAAGCACCAACATCTGGCATCAGGTGAATTCTGCATCTGAAATCTGCTTTGTGCTGTGTGTTGCAGCCTCACAGCCATCACAAGAAGGATGTCCTACTACAACGAGTCCTCCAGACCCTGTGGGGTGACCTGCCCTCAGCCGATTGCCGAGACCTACAACGAGCCGTGTGTGCAGCAATGCCCTGACTCCCGAGCAGTCATCATCCCCCCACCAGCTGTGGTGACAATCCCAGGCCCCATCCTCAGCAGTTGTCCTCAGGAGAGTGTTGTGGGCTCCTCAGGTCCCACATTGTTGGGGCGTTCCTTCAGTTCCCAAAGCTCTGGGGGCTATGGTGGCTCCTTGGGCCTGGGGGGCTATCGTAACTCCTTGGGCTATGGGGGCCTCTATGGTCTGGAGGGCTACAGAGGCTCCCTGGGTTATGGGAACTCCTTTGGTCTGGGGGGCTATGGCAACTCATTTGGCTTGGGAGGCTACGGAGGCTCCCTGGGGTATGGCCGTAGCCTAGGTTATGGGGATGACATCGGCTACGGGAACTCCCAGGGCTATGGTGGGAACTCCTTTGGCTTTGGAGGCTACAGGGGCTCCCTTGGCTATGGCCGTAGCCTGGGTTACGGAGATGACATTGGCTACAGAGGACCCCTGGGATATGGGAACCACTATGGGTCCAGTATCTCTGGCAACGGTGGGAGGTCCTACAGCTCTGGCTTCTCCTCCTATGGCAATGGGTATTACTACCCTGGCTCCCAGAGGTGGCACAGATCCCGCCGTGGGAGCTGTGGGTCTTTCTAAAGACCCTATGGTAGGTGCCCAGAACCAGAAACAGCCTGAACAACAGCACAAGGACATGGAGCAAGAGGCATGAGGATGAGAAGGACCAGAGGAGGCTGCGTGTGCCCAGCATCCCACCGCCCTGTGCCATCCTGTGCCCTGGCTGCATGGCTGAAGCTCAGCATCCCCTTGTTGCTCCATCACCTCATCCGTTCCCTGGTTCCTCAGCTGGTCACTGGCACCCGAGCGTGACATCTGCTTGATGCATCTCCCCTTGCCTTGCCCTGATGTTCTGTAGGTGGCTGATGTGCTTCTCTTTCCCATTAAAACCCGGTGGCTGTTGCACAAGAGCCTCTTTGGTTTTCATTTGTCCTTCAGCCTCCTCTGGGAGCAGAGCTCCCTGGTGTGCCGAGTTGACTTATCACCCTGTCCTACTCATTCTCTCTTTAAAACATGTAATGAGAGGTTAATTGGGATCCTGAAGGCATCAACTGCATTGTAAATGAGTGTTGGTTTAGCAATTTAGCAGTCATCAGCTTCCCAAAGGCTCACAGCAGGCAGGGTAATTGTTACTGCTCTGAGGATTTCTGGTGACAGCCCAAAGGCCCCCACATCACCACATAATTTAGCAACCAATTACCACCTAATTGCAGCCTCCTTAACCTAGGGAACCAACCAAGAAAGAAGCAGATGTGCTTTTTTTCTTTAATTTGTTGGTTTAAACATTTTTTTTCCTGATATCCTGACATTCTTTCTTTATAACAAAATCTTCTTTATGGTGCGTATGAAGCTAACACCAGAGATGCTGGGGCTTTATGAATCATGAACTCACCGAATGCTTTCACAGCATAAGGAGGACACTGAGCTATTAGAGATGATCCAAGAGCTGGAGTAAAATACAAGGACAGGCTGAGAGATTTGGGGCTGTTCATCCTGGAGAAGAGAAGGCTCTGAGGAGACCTTAGAGCAGTTTCCAGGACTGAAAGGGGCTCCAGGAAAGCTGGGGAGGGGCTGTGGATCAGGGAGTGCAGGGATGGGATGAGGGGAAGATGTTTTTCAGCTGCAAGAGGGGAGATTAAGATGAAATCTAAGGAAGAAATGTTTCCTGTGAGGGTAGGGAGGCCCTGGCCCAGGTGCAACTGGATGGGCTTTGAGGTCCCTTCCAACACAAACCATTCCATGATTCTACAATTACCTCCTTACAAACTGGTATGACGTGATTTAAATAAAGATCTTCCTGGTATTGACATATTATGCCCAGTCAAATTTCTCCCGGAGGAGGTTCCAAAGAGGAAGAATATCGCAAGACTCGTATTACGATGCACCATAAATTTAATGACTGAGTAGTAACATTAAAAAAATATACAGCATAAGAAAGCAGTAGGTTTTAATATGGATAAAACTAATTATCCACTGGAAGGTGATGTTATACAGCTGGACACCCAGCAAAGAAAATAGTTAGATTTTTCACCTCATTGATAACAGAGAAAGGCATCTAATAAAAAAAAAAAAAACAAGCTCCGGCAGTTCCATTATCTATGGGGAAAAGCTGAGGGTGGTCAGCAAACGTATGGCCATGGTCATAAACTCAATCCTGCAACCAGATCATGCCTTGAAGCTTCTGGTGGTTCCTCTGTGGTAGCTTCATCATGGCCCACACCGGTTATACCGGCGGTAGGACCTTCCATAAAGGCCACCTAGACCCGAATATCCAAGGCTTCCAAGTCCTGAGGAGCTGCCAGATGAGATGGGGACCCCACTGGCGCTGAGAGCATCCCCCACAGCTGCAGATGCTGAGGATCCCACAGCGGTGTTCTGGGGGAAGGAGCTGAGGATGGGTCCAGGCAGGGTCACCACCACGGGAGATGGTTGGATCACGTACGTCGAGTCCTGGCACTGCCGGACACAGGGCTCATTGCAGCTATTCGCCAGCGGGGTCGGACCACAGGAGGTGGGAGCACAGACGTCGTAGCAGGACATGGCTGCGGGTTGGAAGTGAGTCTGAAACACAGGGAAGAAAGCAAATACAAGAAAGAAGTTGTAATTACAGCCGTGTAATTAAGCTGCTAAAATGACGGGGAAGGCAACAAAATAACCAGAGACTACGTGGCAAATGGAACCCCATGTGCGCTTCTGGGAGGGTGGGGAGGCCCTGGAACAGGTTGTCCAAGGAAGTTTGTGGCTGCTCCATCCCTGGAGGTGTCCAGGGCCAGGTTGGATGGGGCTTGGAGCCCCTGATCCAGTGGGAGGAGTCCCTGCCCATGGCAGGAGGTGAAACTGGTTGAACTTTCAGGTTTCTTCCTAAAACTATTCTATGATTCTATGAATGATCTGCTGACACAAATAAAATGAATCTGAAGTCCTGTGTCCAGCAATCAAAGATCAGTTACCCTTTCTAGAGAAAACTGCTTGCAGGGGTCCCAAACACCCTGATAAATAACGTGACCCTTAGGCTTCTATAGACAAGGCAGCATAAAAATAAAACACAATGAAGGCAACGATTCAGGACATGGAGCATGTTCAGACTCACCCTTTTCACCACGGAGAACGAAGAAGAAGAAGTGGATGGCAGCATCTCTCACTGCTCTGGCTTTTATACTGTATTCTAAAGTGCCCGAGGACCTGAGACATACTCTGTGCACGTAGCTGTTTCCCAGCCAATTGCTAAAGACTTCTCGTATGTAAAATATTCCCAGCTGGTGATTTACTTTTTCCTCACTCTTTATATTTATTGCTTTGATTTAATTTCCTCCCCGTAATGTATGCATACCACTCCAGAGGCTTCTTTTATCTTAAAATCTCATGAGCCCAGGCAATTCCTGGTCAGATCGAGTGTTTCATCTGAGTTACTAAAGGAATTATTTTGCATCCTAATGACAATGTACGTCATTTGACACAGATGAATATATGTATTAGGAAAGACACAAGCGAATTCCCCTGTGAAATCTCCCTTTCCTCTTCATGGAGAGCAAAAGTTTTGACACATTTCACTCTGAAAAAGCCATGAATTATGATTTCTGGGTCTGAGTTGGACCACGGGTTTGCCAAGTTTCTCTCAGACAGCCAGAAAGAGTCAGAAAATAAAATTGTTTACTGGTTACACAAAGAAAATGCATTATTTGATGGAAAATATTGGTTTACTCTCCTGACTCAGAAGGCTGGATGAAAGAGTATCAGCTGTCTGGTCTTCTCATTTAATATTAAACTACTGCACATCCATGAAGGAATTTGAGACACGGCTCTTCAATTTGGGAACTGGATGACAAAGTCCTTAGATTAAGGACTTTAACTTTATTCCTACATCAAGCTCCAGGAACACAATTCAGGTCAGATTGAGGATACATCTGAATTTTCAGCCAGTCAGAGACGCTGGCACTGAAAATCTTGACAACAGAGTCATTGAAGACGCCAAACAATTCTATATTTCCATTAAATTATTATTTTCCCCTCCTGCGCCTTGCACCATTATCCAAAATTATGCTCCAAATTACTGGTAGCAGCTTACAGGAGTTCGTAATGTTCTTGTTCTTTTTAAACGCTTTTGAAAGCAAATAACATTGTCCTCACTTTGCGTGGACTTCAAGAACGCTGCAACGTGCAACCATTCCATTTCTTTTTCAAATTTCTGGATTAAAAAGGAGTCGCATACAATACATGAGGAAACTTTAGGGCAGGGATCAGTGTTCCAATCACTCCCCTCCTAGTGTTTAAATCACTTTAGATAGAGACGCACAAATTATCTCTGAACTGTGAGTATCTCCACGAGGATCGCCCGGGAAATAAACGCTGACTGCACGCTTCTGAAGAACAAAAACCTTCAAAGTTCACAACGCGTTTTCATCAATGGCTCAGACATGCAAATAATGGATTATCAGGAAATTTGAAGGTGTTTGACGCTGTTTGAACAAGATCAGCGTCTAAAATTTGTGACCAGGATTACTAATGAATTTCAGAAACCTCCTCCTATTATACAGCGTCACAAGCTGGAGTCCTTCCGTTTTTTAACTTGAAATACAAACGTGTGTCTGCACAAAAATCACATGTTAAAAATCTCATTCTGTCCTTCAGCTGCTGAATGTCCCTAGGCATGTGATGACCTCCATCAGTGACCTTAGAGTTTGGGTTGGAAGGGACCTCAAAGCCCATCCAGTTCCACCTCTGCTATGGGCAGGAACACCTCCCACTCCCTAAGATCTCATCTCAATCTCCCCTTTTTCAGCTGAAAACCATTCCCCCTCATACTATCCCTACACTCCCTGATCCAGAGCCTCTCCCCAGCTTTCCTGGATCCCCCCTGCCCACGTGAAGATGATCATATGTCAAGTTAGTCTGTCTGGCTCAATCTTCTCACCCAAGCAGCTGAAAACTTTGAGATGTTGCTCACTGGAACTTTACAAACACTAATGATCCTAAATCTCAGAGTCACTTATCAGGGTGAAACTGCACACTCAGGACTTAAATTAAAGCTCTCGCTGCGCCAGCAGTGATGCTCCCATGGGGCCAGCGTGACCAAAATGCTAAAGAGCAGACAAAATTCCTAACCAAATTGAATTTTGACTCATCTGTATTTTGGGAAGGTGGAGTCGGTATTAAGGAGCCAGGTATATTTAATGGATGCAGAGAAAAAAAAAAAAAAGATGAAAGAGACGTCACAGATCCTGGTTTTCATCCAAGCCAGGATAAGTCCAGGCAATAAACATAAACAGTAAACAAAACAATTTGACTTGTGGGAACCCAGCCATATTAAACAACAAAAAAAAAAGAAATGAATGCAAGTTGGTAAATGTACAAGAATGTCTCAGATCCTCCAGGCAGCCTGAGAAAGCCGTAAAAGCTCTTCAGCGCCTTCCTGCCTCGTCCCTTCTCCCTGTATGCACAGCAGATGCTACAAGTCTGGTTTCAACTTTGCAAAACTGAGTGTTGAAGTATCTTTTTACTGATAACAGTTGTAAATGCCTCTTGTCCTGCAAAATCATGCAATCATAGAATAGTTTGGGTTGGAAGGGACCTTAAAGATGACCCAGTTCCACCCCTGCCATGGGCAGAGACACCTCCCACGGCATCAGGGGCTCCAAGTCCCATCCAACCTGCCCTTGGACACGGTTTGGCACGGTGAACTAGGAGAAAGTTTAACAGAGAATTGCTGAAGGGGGGTTCTTTGGAATCCATTCTCTTTGGCCAAGCAGTAGCTTCAGTTGAGACAGGAAAAAATACATCACACATAATTCAGACCAACTTTCTCCTGTATTATATAATCAAACTGCTAACTTTCCACTCTCTTGTTGTTCATTAAGAAAACCTGCTCCTCAAAATTATTAATTCTTTCATAGAACTGATGCACCTCCTTTAATTTAGCTCCACTAATGACTGTGGTCCATAGAACTCTGTCAACATCTTTCCCTGGCTTTAATTACAGTTCAACATCGTTCTGCACAGACAGAGAGACTCCAAGCAAGAAATGTCAGATATCAGGCTGTGAGTCGTATGGGCTGACAGGACTTTGAATCATCCAGAGCCTTCAGGTAGAGGTTTTGAAACCTTCTTCCTTCAGGGACAAAAGGTCCCAGTCTCTAAACTCCATCGTTATTACAACATATGTGATCAGCTAGAACAAAGCAATTTCAGATCTACTAGACACAACAAATAGGACTCAGTTTGTGAAGACTCATTAAGGAAGGTTGAGAACTTCAAATCTATGAATGTCTTGCTTCCAGACATGCTTCCCAAGGCAGCAAATTTCAAAGCCTCATTCCCTTCCCTCATTGCCTTCTCTTCCTTCCGGTGTAGACTCACCAGGTTCTGATCTTGGATGCCAAGAGGTGCTGCATCCACCAGAAAACTCTAAACTGCACTCAAAGGGGTCACCAGCTTGTTCCTTCTGTCCCACCACCTCTGCCTTGGGCTCCAATGTGATGGTGGGACACCTCCCACTGGATCAGGACCTCCAAGCCCCATCCAACCTGGCCTTGAACCCCTGCAGGGACGGGGCAGCCACCTCTGCTCTGGGCAACCTGTTCCAGGGTCTCCCCACCCTCACAGGTAAGCATTTCTTCCTAAAATCTCATCTCAATCTCCCCTCTTTCAACTTAAAACCATTCCCCCTCATCCTATCACTACATTCCCTGATAAAGGTCCTTTCTAGCTTTGAGAAATTGTCTCCACCACAGAAACCTGCATTGCTCTCCTTTGCAAATGCATATGAAGTCATTTTCCCAGTGTTCTCTGGACCTTATGACTTGCAGAGGGATCTGTTTCATCACAGCCAAGCTGGAAAAGGGTCTGGGAGAGGAAAGAAGCACAGGCAGACTTGGAATATGATGCAACACAAATTTAATGAGGTTGTGGAATGGAAGGAAGCAACATAAAGTGTAAGGAATATATCTGCATGGTCCACCAAGGACCTTACCCACCCATCCCTCTCACAATGACATGCTCAGCACAATGAGATCTTCTTCATTATTTAAGTGGACTGTGTTAATTCAGTCATGCAGATCAACTTGTAGTAATTACATGTTTTACCTAGTGACTGTCAAATACAAAAAAAAGCAAAAGAGAGCAAGACATTCAATCAGAAACATAAAGTAAAGCACAACGTAAAGTAAGACAAGCAGAGGCTTGATTTCAGGGGATGCCGAGCTCCCACCACTCCATCAGCTTCAGGTGGAGTTGTGGGTATCTAACATCACTTCTGAAAACCACAGCCACGAGCTCAGTCCTGTGTCAGGTCGTGCTTCAGCATTCTTGGTCATTTCTCCCTGCTCGCTCCTCACGCTTTAGCACGGCCCCTAGAAGCCGCCGCGGTAGGAGCTGTAGCGGCGGTAGGGCCGGCTGTAGCCACTGCCCAAGCCTGGGTAGCCAAAGCTCCCCAACCCCAAGGAGCTGCCGCTGCAGATGGGGACCCCTCCAGCGCTGAGAACATTCCCGACGGCCGCGGATGCCGAGGATCCCACGGTGGTGTTCTGGGGGAAGGAGCTGAGGATGGGGCCAGGCAGGGTCACCACCACCGGAGAAGGCTGGATCACCACGGTCGAGTCCTGGCACTGCCGGACACAGGGCTCGTTGCAGCTGTTGGCAAGTGGGGTTGGACCACAGGAGGTGGGTGGACACAGGTCATAGCAGGACATGGTTGTGGGATGGAACTAAGCCTGAAATGCAACAAAAGAAAGAAGTGCAAAGAAATTAGATAAAACTCCACTTACACACCCACAAAAGAGGAGTAGATTAAGAAGCAATGGCATGGGGAGCAAGATGATATTTTTCACCAGATCCAGAGGAAACACTTTGAAAACAGGGCTGAGTTTGTGTTTTCTTTAAGGTGACAGCTTGGGAAGGTGACGCTCTCAGTCAGGAACTTCCCCTGAAGCCTCTGTGGCTCAGCCAGAAACCAGGGGACACGCTGGTGCTCAAAGACTCTTTGTTGACGTTGCAAATCGTCCTATGCACACGCTGCCCTGGGAAAAGGCACATTCCACACTTCCCCTTGTCGTTGTGGCTGCACGCAGGGGCACTATTAGGGCTCTTAGTGTCCTAGGGAAATTGAGGTTGGCTCTGCAGCCTTCGGATGAAGGTTCCCTGCCAGCACGGGTGAGATTCAGCTTGTTATTCCTGACCCAAGGCTTGCTCCTTTGCTAAACAGTCAAGAATTACAAACATCCTACCCACTGCTAATGCACCAAATGGTCTTTCCTATGTCACTCCTATCACTTTGTCCCATGTGTGTTTCACCTTGGAGGTCTTTTCTCCCAGTTTTAGAATGTGGGAAATAGAAGCTTAAGCACTTTTGGTTTTTCTATAAGAAATGAAAGGACAGGCAGCAGAATTCAGGAAAACTTCTATTTTCGTGCGTTGCTACTAAATATTAAAATCGTCAGCAGGTTTCGGAAGCTACGGTGTGAATCTGTCTATAGTAGTTTAGAGGATGGAGAAGCAACTGGCTTCAAGTTGCTCCTTGCCTGTGGAATAATGAGAAATTGAGTTCCAAAGGCAGGCAGGGACGGATTAACCCTTTCTGTGGGGAGAGCTTGTGACTCGGCACTGCCAGTATTGGCCGGTATCCCCGTGTTCTTCTGCTCTTCCGTTGATTTTCCACAGCTCACTACTCTGAACAGACCCAAGAATACACTACAGATATTTTATGTTCAGGTACAGAACCAGAAAACTTGTTTGGATCCCAAAGCTGAATAAGTGGACTTAACTCGCTAATTGTGACCCCTTTCAATGATTTTTCTAACTGACCATCAAGAGAAAACTTCTTCTTTCCTATGAAAATCCCTTACTTGCTCAAAGAAAGCTGAACGTGTACAATATTAACAAGGAAAAGCAACAAAACCATCAAGGCAACAGTTCAACATAGAACAAATAAGAGAATAAATGGGTTCGGACTTACCTCGCTCACCAAGACAAGGAAGGCAAGAGAAATGGATGGAAGGACCTCGAGTTGCTCAGATTTTTATACTGAGTTCCAAGTTGCCCAACAACTCAGGGGATCCTTTGTTGCATGAAGATATTTATGAGCCGCTGCTGATTACACGGGGGGGTTGCCTGCTCTATTTGTGTTTATTACAGCTTCACTTCCTTATCTTGCGGCACGTATATCTGACCACAAGTTTCTTTCATCTTGAAATATTCCAGGCTAAGTTAATTTATGGGAACACTGGAATGATTAAATCAGGAGAATTTATTCTGCCTTCAAAACCCTTTTGGATCTCCCTGGCGTCGTTTAATGAGATTAAACATAGTTTACATAATTCAGGCCCTTGTACCCTCTTCTGCAAGGTAAATACTGCTGGAAATCATGAAGAATTGCAGCTTTTGGAAGTCAACCCATGAGTGCTTGTAGTCTGGAGATTCAAACTGCTCTGAGGGAAAAGAGGAGAATGATTTTTTTTT
>WAAB01005552.1:12395-27742 GCA_013389865.1 Piaya cayana
AGGGCCGGCTGTAGCCACTGCCCAAGCCTGGGTAGCCAAAGCTCCCCAACCCCAAGGAGCTGCCGCTGCAGATGGGGACCCCTCCAGCGCTGAGAACATTCCCGACGGCCGCGGATGCCGAGGATCCCACGGTGGTGTTCTGGGGGAAGGAGCTGAGGATGGGGCCAGGCAGGGTCACCACCACCGGAGAAGGCTGGATCACCACGGTTGAGTCCTGGCACTGCCGGACGCAGGGCTCGTTGCAGCTGTTGGCAAGTGGGGTTGGACCACAGGAGGTGGGTGGACACAGGTCATAGCAGGACATGGTTGTGGGATGGAACTAAGTCTGAAATGCAACGAAAGAAAGAAGTGCAAAGAATTTAGATAAAACTCCACTTACACGCCCACAAAAGAGGAGTAGATTAAGAAGCAATGGCATGGGGAGCAAGATGATATTTTTCACCAGATCCAGAGGAAACACTTTGAAAACAGGGCTGAGTTTGTGTTTTCTTTAAGGTGACAGCTTGGGAAGGTGACGCTCTCAGTCAGGAACTTCCCCTGAAGCCTCTGTGGCTCAGCCAGAAACCAGGGGACACGCTGGTGCTCAAAGACTCTTTGTTGACGTTGCAAATCGTCCTATGCACACGCTGCCCTGGGAAAAGGCACATTCCACACTTCCCCTTGTCGTTGTGGCCCACACTTCCCCTTGTCGTAGGGCTCTTAGTGTCCTAGGGAAATTGAGGTTGGCTCTGCAGCCTTCGGATGAAGGTTCCCTGCCAGCACGGGTGAGATTCAGCTTGTTATTCCTGACCCAAGGCTTGCTCCTTTGCTAAACAGTCAAGAATTACAAACATCCTACCCACTGCTAATGCAGCAAATGGTCTTTCCTATGTCACTCCTATCACTTTGTCCCATGTGTGTTTCACCTTGGAGGTCTTTTCTCCCAGTTTTAGAATGTGGGAAATAGAAGCTTAAGCACTTTTGGTTTTTCTATAAGAAATGAAAGGACAGGCAGCAGAATTCAGGAAAACTTCTATTTTCGTGCGTTGCTACTAAATATTAAAATCGTCAGCAGGTTTCGGAAGCTACGGTGTGAATCTGTCTATAGTAGTTTAGAGGATGGAGAAGCAACTGGCTTCAAGTTGCTCCTTGCCNTTTTTCTAACTGACCATCAAGAGAAAACTTCTTCTTTCCTATGAAAATCCCTTACTTGCTCAAAGAAAGAAGCTGAACATGTACAATATTAACAAGGAAAAGCAACAAAACCATCAAGGCAACAGTTCAACATAGAACAAATAAGAGAATAAATGGGTTCGGACTTACCTCGCTCACCAAGACAAGGAAGGCAAGAGAAATGGATGGAAGGACCTCGAGTTGCTCAGATTTTTATACTGAGTTCCAAGTTGCCCAACAACTCAGGGGATCCTTTGTTGCATGAAGATATTTATGAGCCGCTGCTGATTACACGGGGGGGTTGCCTGCTCTATTTGTGTTTATTACAGCTTCACTTCCTTATCTTGCGGCACGTATATCTGACCACAAGTTTCTTTCATCTTGAAATATTCCAGGCTAAGTTAATTTATGGGAACACTGGAATGATTAAATCAGGAGAATTTATTCTGCCTTCAAAACCCTTTTGGATCTGCCTGGCGTCGTTTAATGAGATTAAACATAGTTTACATAATTCAGGCCCTTGTACCCTCTTCTGCAAGGTAAATACTGCTGGAAATCATGAAGAATTGCAGCTTTTGGAAGTCAACCCATGAGTGCTTGTAGTCTGGAGATTCAAACTGCTCTGAGGGAAAAGAGGAGAATGATTTTTTTTTTTCCAGAAAATGGTCAGGAATACACATAATTTTCAACCAAAAATGCGAGAAGAAGCACAAAAAGGAAGGACACTGAAGAGCCCAGTGAAGAGCTGAGAGGAGCTAAGAAGTGTTATTTCTGTGTACAAAGGCTGAGATATAACTAGAAAAACACATAAGATCCTCCTTATTTGACATGGAAGAAGAAAAAAGAGCATAAGAAGTCCTGTCTAACAAGACAATACCAAATTACAGCACTGTAAAACAGTCTGGAGCACAATTCTTATCAATACATGATCTCTCCTGGCTGTGTCTAATTCAGAGCCTGAGTTCTTTCGCTAAAGAACCCACAAACCCCCTCTTGTTCTTATCTCAGACCTCAAAACATCAGCAACTGCTTTTAGGTTGACTTCCACATGCATAAACATTGCTTGGTGAGGTTTTTGTTCTCCAGGAGGAGTTCTGGAATAGATAAAACTTCACAAAATTCATCTGGGGAGGCAGGAGTCACATACAAGGATTCTTTCTTTCCTTTTGGAGCATCCAGCTATCCCTGCAGTGTCTGGTACAGATGTTTTGTAGACAAACAGGACCGAGTTGGAGACTTGGAAGTACATAAAATATCTATAATTTCTCCACTTGCAGTCAGTTTTCTGTCCATCCTTTGGATTGCACAACAAAACTGAGACTTTTCTATAGGGGGGACTTGCAGAATAAACAATAAAGGGGTAAAATCCATAAGCAACCCTAGACACTGAGATCAACACTGAGGTTTTTGCTCTCCTGGCATTTCACGGAGACATGTAAATCGCCTTTAAATTAGAAGTGTCTTTGTGAATATCCCCTGGGAAAAGAAACTGGTTCAGCTTGGTCACTGGTTCCTGAGAACTTCAAAGTTTATCAGAAGCATTTATTAAGTTGCTAGTCCCTCATCGGCTAATATTATGTACAAACTTAAGGTATATACACCTAAGACCTATGTTTGGATTCTCATATCACTTCTGGAATAATATATTATTAAGATTTGGGAGGGCAGGTCAGTCAGTGGGTCCTCAAATTTGTGTCACTGGAATTACAGCAATTACAGTTTTAATTTCATAGAATCACAGAACGATGAATCGTAATCCCTCCTTTAATAAACAGCACACAGCTCAGCTCAAGCCATGTCATATTTCAAGGGGATTCTCAAATCAATTAGCCTAGGCTTTTTTAGCCATTTTAGTCTATTCCTCAGCACTCATCCTTATTCTAAGGGATTAGCAGCCCGATTCAAAGATAATTTCCTCTATGGCAGCTGGTATCCAGCAGCTCTTTGAGGGATTGACTGGCATAACAGCAATAATAGATTTCTGTTTTAAGCTAAAAGAGGGGAGATTGAGATGAGATCTCAGGAAGAAATATTTTTCTGTGAGGGAGGGGAGGCCCTGGCCCAGGTTGCTCAATCCCTGGAGGGGTTCAAGGCCAGGTTGGATGGGGCTTGGAGCCCCTGATGCAGTGGGAGGTGTGGAACTGGATGGGATTTGGGGTCCAACCCAAACCATCCCATGATTCAGTGATTATTTTCAACACTATTCATTGTTCTTATATCCAAGCTCTGCTTGGTGCCACCAAGACTGATGAATGGGAACATGTAATCCATCACCTCAGAGCAAGGGATCACCTACAATCATTGGTATAAATCATTTTCATAAGTCATCATTTCTTACTGCTGAGGGCGACATGAGACACTATTCATCTGCATTTTGCTGCAATTACATACTTGGTCCCTGATTTTATATTCCATTCCATCAGTCATTCAGGAAGGAAAAGATCACAACCTACTTGTTTGGAATTGGAGATCCAGGACTAATTCCCATTCATTTAAAGATTTTATATCCCAGTAAGATGAGGAAGGGTTTCATATGCTAAATAAACTTCAGAGGGCAGGCTGAGAGAGTTGGGGTTGTTCAATCTGGACAAGAGAAGGCTCTGGGGAGACCTTAGAGCAGCTTTCAGCATGGAAAGGGGCTCCAGGAAAGCTGGGGAGGGGCTCAAGAGTTCCCAAAGTTTCCTTTCTTGGCATAGAGGTCACCAAAACAAATCCTTATTTCTAGTCAAAAAAAGCTTTAAATTAGTAAAACAGAGGAATAGGAAGAAATTCTACAAAAAGTCAGCAGCTAGAACTTTTTCAAACAAGGACCAGGAGGCTCAGATTCTGATGCAGTAGAACTTTAATGGCAGCAAAACGTGGAATAAAAAATTACAGAGTTTTAAGTAGAGATTTCCAGGATTCAGCAAGATAACAAGTAATGTGTGTTTTCATCCTGAGTTTCTTTTCTTAGCGATGCTGTGAACCGAGATAATAAACAGAACATCTACAGCAACAGAAAAATACATTTCATGAGAAGCGTGACGTATAAAACAAGCAAAAGCCAGATTTTTGAGCTCAGGGTCAGGTGGTGGTTCAGCATCCTTGTTCATTTCTTCCTGCTCGCCCCTCATGCTTTAATTTAGCTCGTTAAAGCCTCCGCGGTAGGTGTTGTAGCGGCGGTAGGAGCGGCCAGAGCCACTGCCTGGATAACCAAAGCTCCCCAACCCTGAGGAGCTGCCGGTGGAGACGGGGACACCTTCAGAACTGAGGGTGCTGCCCACAGCAGCGGAGGTGGTGGATCCCACAGCCGTGTTCTGGGGGAAGGAGGTGAGGATGGGTCCGGGCAGGGTCACCACCACAGGAGGAGGCTGGATCACGTACGTGGAGTCCTGGCACTGCCGGACGCAGGGCTCATTGCAGCTGTTGGCCAGCGGGGTTGGGCCACAGGGAGTGGAAGGACAGAGGTCGTAAGAAGACATGGTTGTGGGACAGAGGGAAGGCTGAAAGACAGGCAAGAAATGCTGTATTAACTTCATAAATTCCAGATAAGATGATAACAGATGCAAAATCACCTGCAGATGGTGGTCAGGGAAGTAATCATTTATTACACCAAAATCTGCAGGCTGGAAAGGACACAGAGGCTTCTCCTCTTTTCACAAGGCTTTTGAATCATAGAATCATAGAACAACCAGGTTGGAAGAGACCCAATGGATCATCGAGTCCAACCATTCCCATCAATCACTAACCCATGTCCCTCAGCATCTCGGCCACCCGGCCCTTAAACCCCTACAGGGAAGGGGAATCAACCCCCTCCCTGGGCAGCCTCTGNCACTCCAGCCCCTCAACATCCTTCTGGTGGGGAGGGGCCCACAACTGACCCCAGGATTTGAGGGGCGGTCTCATATAAATGTATTCGAGGAGCATCCTTTGCTCCCAAAAGTTGCATGACCAGAACAAGCAGACTTGGGGTGTGAAGAAGACGTATTTTATCAGTCACAGGTTTCTGCCTTGATTTGGATTCAATGTATTTGAGTCTGCTTCACAAGTAAATAAAGCCTTTCTTTTTGATAGAAATAAACCTTTCTAATTTTCCTTTCTGAAAGGAAAAAAAAAAAAGAAGCGCTAGCAATATTTATAAAGAACTAAGAATAAGCAAAGACCCAGGAGCAGTCATCAAAGTACCAGTTTAGCATTTAAAAAGACACTGGGAAGACTCAGACTTACCTGGTCACCTGGTGAGGAAGGCGAGAGAAGTGGCTGGAGGAGCCTGGTCTCGTATAGGTTTTTATACCATGTTCCAGACTGCCTGCAGACCACAGACACTTATTACGAATTAAATTATTTAATGCTCTGTACTTTTGCATGCAAAATCCACCAAACTGATCAACCCTGATAATTTTCCCCCCTTCCAAAATCTCTTTCAATATCGCTTTATTTTTTTCCCCCTTTCCCTTATTATATTCCCATTCCAGCACGGACAAAGCTTTCATCTTCGCTGATGTGAACCCACTTGATGCCTTGGAGGACCGCGGGGACTCGTAGGAATTAGAGCAGCAATTATGTTGCCTCCTAAGGGCAACGTAGATCTTCGTTTTAGTCATCAAGGCATTGCTTAGGGGGAGTGGATGCGATACACAGCCCTTATTCACAACTCTACTCCTTAGGTCAGCAATCGTTTAGCTCTGGGGTGGGGGCATCGACAAGTGTTTCCATTTCAAGGACTCAAAAATACCAGAGGATGAAGATGTGCGATAGATATTCCCCAATTTCTTGCTTCTTCACTGGTTCAATCCACCACAAACCTGCTGAGAAGAGTGTGTTTGGTGTTTCCAACACCAAAGACAATTAAGACTGGCGAGAACTGCTGACCAGAGACAATAAAACACGTTCTACCACTGCTTGGGCTAACCCACAGGTTTCCTATTTTGTATGAATACGGCTAATTCGAGCACATAGAAGCACTTCTTTACTCCAGTCGGCTGGAAATACTTGCGCAGATGGAAAATATGCAAAAATCAGGGATCAGGTGTCTCCTCTTAGCTCCACTGTCCCTCAACAAGAGACACAAATTAACTCTAAATGAAGAATGTCTCCACACACACATTGGCCTTTGTCTTCAGAAGAAAAAAAGGACTTCAAAGTTCAGAACAGCTTCTCACTAATGGCTCAAATATGCAAAGTTTCACACGGTCTAGTGTCGAAGGTACGTGACAAGATCTCAGCATCACCAGGCTAATAACCTAATTTCAAAGTGTCTGAGTCAAGATCACTCCAAAGGCTTCACAGACTAATTCAAGGCAAACACCTTCAGAAACTTTAATTATTTTATTAAAAACTGTCCTAATTGATTTAAAAAGTAAAGCCAAATCTTCATCTTCTGCAAAACCCTGCAACCCTGCCCATTTTAATGGTTCTCCACAAGAAAATTCTCTTTTAGTTTCTCTTTTTCTTTCCTTTCCTTAAAATCTCTGTTACCCAACCTACTACCCATAGTCCTTTTATATCTTTTAAAACTTATTTCCTTATAGTAGGTGAAAGCTTTCACCCACCTGGAGAATTCACATCCCTTCCATCTGTAGATGAGATAAATAGCCAATGGACTCTAACTTTTCCTCATTTTTCCCTCTAGGGATGTAAAGTGTTTCTTCTCAGAGTTTATATAATATTTTAGAAACAGCCTCATTAAAAGCCTGGAAATGCTTCCACTGATATTCTGCCAATTTAGTCTAATTAACACCCAAAACATTGAGAGCCTTTGGACCTTGCTTTTTTGAGATTGTTTAGGCTGATGAACCAGAACAGCTCTCACTTACAGATCAGTAATTGAGTTTCATAACCCCCACGCTCAATTAGATCCCTTTGAGTCCTCTCATGACAGGCTGGTGAGCTACCAAATTGCCAAAGAGTTGACAAATTTCTCACCTGAAGTGAAATTTGTAACATCTTTATGTTGACTTCAGAGGTTTGAGTGCAGTGGTACAAGACACTCAAATGATTCAAAGGTCTTTGAGATGAAAGAAGCTTTGAGGAAGCTTTTTTTCCCTCTGATGCTAGGATGAGAATCACAGAACAGAATCATGGAATGGATTGGGTTGGGAAAGACCTTAAAGACCATCCAGATCTACCTCCCACTGCATCAGGGGCTCAAAGCACTGTCCAACATGACCTTGAACATCTGCAGTGATGGGGCAGCCACCACCACTCTGAGAAACCTGGACCAAGACCTCCCCACCCTCACAAGAGGCACTTCTTCCTTAAATATCATCTCAATCTCCCTTCTTTCAGCTGAAACTCATTTTTCCTCATCCTATCCCTGCACTCAATGATCAAAAGCCCCTCCCCAGCTTTCCTGCAGCCCATTTCAACACTGGAAGCTGCTCTAGGGTCTCACAGGCTTCTCTTCTCCAGGCTGAGCAACCCCAACTCTCTCAGCCTGTCCTCACACAGGAGGTTCTCCAGCCCTCACATCATGTCTGTGGCCTCCTCTGGACTTGCTCCAACAGCTCCATCTCCTTCCTATGCTGAAGACTCCAGAACTGGACCCAGAGCTCCAGGTGGGTCTCACCAGAGCGGAGCAGAGGGGCAGAGTCCTTCCCCATGTCCTGCTGGTCCCTCTGCTTTGGATGCAGCTCAGGACATGGTTGTTTTCTGGGCTCCAGGTGTGCATCGCTATCTCGTGTGAAGCTTCCCATCCCCCTGCACCCCAAGTCCCTCCTCCTCAGGGCTGCTCTCAATTCATTCTCCACCCAGCCTGTAATTGTGCTTAGGATGAGACTAGACTGATACACAAACCAGAAGAAATGTAGTTACTGGAAACCATTTAACTGAGGAGGGGGTCACTTAGATAGCTGCAACAGATTATATATAAACTGAATTATTTCAACATCAATCCTTGCAGCTCCAGGTCAGAGTTATTGAGAGCGTGAGTGACAACAGGATTCCTTAAAACAAATATTGCTATGTGCTAGATTAGATCGTAGAACACTTCCAACTTTGAGAGTGATTTCTTGGCAGAGATGTGGAAAGACAAATATTATGAGTCAGTGTGGAATCAATACGCATTTTAGCTGCAAACTCAAATCTTGAGCCCTAAACCTGTTTTTCTTCTCTTATTATTGGCCCCTGTAGCATTAATATCATGTCTCTACCTGACAGTGATTAATCTCACCAAGAAGAATCTTCAGAGGAAGGTAGGAGAGGGAAGGGAAAAATAACAGGAGAGTGGAGATATGATAAAGCACAACTTTAATAACGCCAAAGAGTGGATGAAAATACTGCAAAGCAACAGGTTTCAATACGGGAAGAGTGGTACATCTCACGATGATGTGTTCCACAGAGCTGCTCGTTCAGTGTAGCATTGACAATCAAGTCCCACCTACTGTCCAATTACAAGTTTTACCCCAGGCAGTGTCAGATACAGCGATGCGCAGCAGATCTACGTACTCGATCAGAAATATAAAGTGGTTTAACAAAGGTAGGGGCTTGATTTCAGGGGATGCCGAGCTCCCACCGCTCCATCAGCTTCAGGTGGAGTTGTGGGTATCTAACATCACTTCTGAAAACCACAGCCACGAGCTCAGTCCTGTGTCAGGTCGTGCTTCAGCATTCTTGGTCGTTTCTCCCTGCTCGCTCCTCACGCTTTAGCACGGCCCCTAGAAGCCGCCGCGGTAGGAGCTGTAGCGGCGGTAGGGCCGGCTGTAGCCACTGCCCAAGCCTGGGTAGCCAAAGCTCCCCAACCCCAAGGAGCTGCCGCTGCAGATGGGGACTCCCTCAGCATTCAGGATGCTCCCGACGGCTGCGGATGCTGAGGATCCCACGGTGGTGTTCTGGGGGAAGGAGCTGAGGATGGGGCCAGGCAGGGTCACCACCACAGGAGAAGGCTGGATCACCACAGTTGAGTCCTGGCACTGCCGGACGCAGGGCTCATTGCAGCTGTTGGCCAGCGGGGTTGGGCCACAGGAGGTGGGTGGACACCGCTCGTAGCAGGACATGGTTGTGGGATGCAGGTAAGTCTGAAATACAGAACCAGAAATGAACGCAGGGTAGGAGTCATATGGCACTTACGTTTACCCAGCTCCAGTACCAGGACAACAGGAGCTTCCCAGGGATCCTTGCAGGAGCTGGCTGAGGTGTGAGTTGAGGAGGAGTCTGAATTCTTAAATATGCAACGAGAAGATGATGGCTGAAATCATCCCCTCTCAGTTGCTGGTGATCCAGAGGACTAAATAGCTGGCAGCAGAACAAAAAGACACGTACCTCTATCATTACTTTAATTTTAGTACTTTGATTGACTTCGTCTGGAAAAACAATACCAAGATCCAGCTCCAGGTATTCAGAGCATTGTAGTCATAGTAATTATGAGTAATACCTACCCAGAGGAGTATTTATGGATAGAGTCTAATAGACAGCTGGAAAATGAAATGAAGAATCATTTTCCAGGTTCCACCTTCCCCTGTGGAGAGGCCCACACTTCAATACAGTTAAGCATTCTCAAAGCTGAGGTCTTTGGAAGCCTTTCCCAGACAGCTCTTCTGCAGATGTGCCACCCACGAAAAAGCCACATAGGTCCCCACACACCAATCAACACCAAGTTCCCTGTTCCCTATGCCCATCTCAGTCTGTTGAGTCCTCAGTTCTCCTCTATTTCTGCTCCTCGCAGACCCTGAAATAATCTCTGAACCTGCAGGAGGTGTTATTGCTCCTGTAAGATCTATAAGCCTCTGCCAGGGCTTCACCACTCTTTCAGTATAGAATTTTTTCTAATACCCGATCTAAACCTCCCATGGTGCAACCTTTTCCTCTCATCCCATCACCTGCTGCTTGGGAGAAAAGACCAGCACCCACTTCACTACAACCTCCTTACAGGTAGTTATAGCGAGCAAATGGTACTTGAAAGCTGACTGAGCAGATAGATCTCTCTGATCAGAGAATCCCAGAATGGTTTCGGTTGGAAGGGACCTTTAAAGATCACCTAGGTCCAATCCCATTGCATGGCTATTCTACAAACTCATTTTTATTATTATTCTCATTATTATTATTTGTTAAGTCACTTATCACATCTGGAAGCTCACATTTGGATAGATCTATATCCCCATTTCAAGGATCTATGTGGCCAAATCGAAACTCCAGAAATACCTGCAATTCTAACAGCAAAATCCGTCTTTTTAAAGAGAAAAAGTCTTACCCCAAACCAACCCAGCCACAAGAAGAATAGTGTAGGGAAAAAAGAACAGCAAAGAAATTGTTGTGAAGGTGAGCACTGAGCAAATAGAAACGGAGAAATAGGTTTGGACTAACCTTGTTCCCAGAAGAGGAGAAAGGAAAGAGAAGTGGTAGGAAGGACCGTGAGATGAGTTAGTTTTATACTCTGTCTTGGATGGCCTGAGGACAACAGACGTGCTTTGTGCATGAAATTAGTTACCAACGAGTATGTCCTGAATGTAAAATGCTTCCAGCTGATTAAATGCCTTTTCCTTACTGCTCATTACTTTGTTTTCATTTCCCTATCTTCTGACACACATGTTCTGTCATAGAGGATTCTCTCATCTCCTGATATTATGGACCAAATTTATTCCAATGCCACCTTCCCGTCACACAAAATTCATGCTCCAGTGCATCTTTCAGTTGAGTCATAAGGAAAAATACTAAGAATGTGTACGATACATAATTCATCACTCAAGAGTGTCCTTTTATTAAGACCATGAGTGTAAATCCTTAATAAATGCTGGTCTCCATGGGTGTTTACAAAGCTGTGATTCCAGCCCAGGAGAAGAACAATTCAGACACAGTTTAGGAGGCACACTGGTGTGTTGATGGTTGGACTTGATGATCTTTGAGGTCTTGAGGACACACATGAACCTTAAACTGTTCTGAGGTATCATAGAATTATAGAATCAGACCAGTTTGGGTTGGAAGGGACCTTAAAGACACTGTAGTGTTCTCAGAAAGCCCACTGAGCTGTCTCCTGACTGGCTCCACTCCAGACTGGTCTGGTTGGCTTAAAGAACTCATCCAGGAGGCTTGAAACTCTCCTTATTTTATTTAAAGACGGTGAACAAGTTAATTGGTAATTATTCTTAACTGGGTCAGGCAGGGAACTGCACACAAAGAGCTTTAGTAAACGTCTTGAGTGCGAGTTTAGATTGTGCTCCTGAGACACCTGCAAGCTAACAAATTACTAAGGAGCTGGGAAAATGGTGTTATTAGGCTGGGCTCGGAGTAATTTCATATTGACACTAAGAGTCGGTATAAAAGTACCAGAAATTAAAAGTACTAATAACCTGTGAAGATGAAAGAATTTCTAATGAGTAGCTTCTTATTCAGCACCAGGGTGAATCTAGACTACAAGACAAAACAAAATCATTGTCAGGTGAAGTTTCTACCTGCAAAAATGCATGTAGGAACCAATTCATGCAAAAATGATGTCTCAACAGTCTTAAAAAAATTTGTAAACATCCCTGTGTGGAATTACTGCACCCATTTCTTAGTTCTTAACATACAAAGGGGCCGTGGCTTTCAAATTGATGCTGAAAGTCTTCAAGAACTGCTACCCTAATGATACTTTTAATAAAGGCTTCAACATCCTGCAGAAACGCTCCGTGATGCCGTGTGGTCTGAAGACGTCTAGTTCCAGGAGACTGCTTTATTTTTAATTTTAAACAAGCGAGCGCAGTCAGAGAGTAGTTCTGAAAGCTTTTTCACTCACAGCAAGCACCACAAATGTATGTTTCAGGTCATGCTGTTGTAGGGCCCAGGCCACTTAACCAGACATTTCATTCTCCTGAAATTCATTTCTGTACTTTTTATGCTCTGTGTCCATTTGCATCGTAGAAAGGCGCCTCCTTGCCACCAAGCACGAAGCCGTTCTTTGATGTACATCAGACTGTAATCAGTGATTCCTCACAGATCTGAGTGAATAATTAATTATTTCGGTCACACCGGTTCTGTCAACTATATGTTTGTGTGTGTGTTCCCGTCCCTTCAATCATGGCAACCAGTTTTTAAGCAGAGACTCCACTCAGTCCATCTCTCTCCACTCTGTCTACGTGTTGATTTACCCTCTTCATAATTTGCTTTTATTGCCTCAATCAGGTCATCCCATCCTGAACAAGTCCCTCCCATATAAGTCATACCCAGTATAAAACTGAGAGACGACAAGGGTCTCACTCTCTTCTTCAATGGTCAATATCAAGTGGGGACCTTGTCTGTCTTTTAGCCCCAATCCTGGATCCGTGTGTCCCTGAATTTAGTTCCTGAGCACAGGAACTCACCTGCTACTTATCTGTGGTTTTGCACAGTCACCGTGGGGTGGGATCACAATGTCATATATTTGCTTATAATTTAGTGTTATTCTCTTCTTAATTGTATTTTTATTAGTAGCAATATTTTATTAAACGTGGTTTGTTTAGGTTTCCGACCCCCAAGTCTTCTTCCTCTCATTTCCCTTCCCCCTTTCCCTCAGGTGAAGGGAATTGTGACCCAAGCTGCTCGGTTTTAGCTGCCAAAATCAAGTGGGCCGGGCTTAAAATGACATCATTATAAAAATGAATTAATATGTTAATAATATAAGAAGTCTTATTACTCTGGTGAGAATTAAAAACTTCACCTTTGAAGCCTTGAGTCAAGATCACTCAAAGTGCATCGTGTTTAAACCTTCAGAGTCTGGCAGGACTCAATCTAAACAAAAAAAAATGAAGACCTAAATACTGCTTCAGAAAAACTTATTACACACTTCAAAATACTCAGAGTTTCAAAGATGTCAAATACGTGGCAAGATCTGAAAGCTTCCAATCCAAAATATCTAAACTTTGCTTTTATATGCAGCTGTGTAAAAAATATGGGGGAAAAACTAGGAAGAAAAATATGTGTGAACTTGTTCATTGCTAAATAAGAGTGTAAACAACAATGAAAGTACTTTTATCAAGTGAGTTATGGTGAATACTGAATTCAGTTTTTACTAAGAAGGCACTCTCCAAAGGGATTATAAAAAGAATAAAACCACAAGGAAACGAAAATCCAGATGCAACACAGTTTAATGATAAAAAGTCAAGTAGTGTTCTGCAAAACAAAATGAATGTACATATTTATACAAGGGAAAGAAGCCATTTAAACCATCCCAACTGAAAGACAGCAAGAAAGACTCTGCTTTCCATGATTCTACAGTAAAACCCCTCTACTGATTACTTAGAAGTAGAGCATTAGAGCAAGCCAATGTGAAATTCAAAATCACAGATGCAAGCAAAGTCGTCAAAGTAGGAATATCAAGAATAAGATATGTTGGCCGTATGTCCAGACAGCATCTTGCTTCTCTCCCTCCTTTGAAGAAGGGCACGAGGGTGCAAAACGGATCTGGAAACCTCAGCCACTTGCACCATCCTCACTCCGGCATCTGGCTTTGGGCTTCCTGGTCGTTGAGCTCGATGGAATGCAGCCCGACCTTAGCAGGGCAGGCACCTCCTGCCATAGCGACCACCAAGGCCAGAGAGGTTGAAGCCCCCGGAGTTGATGGGCACTCCTTCCTCATTCAGGATGCTGCCCACAGCAGCAGAAGCTGAGGATCCCACGGCGGTGTTCTGAGGGAAGGAGCTGAGGATGGGTCCGGGCAGGGTGACCACCACAGGAGAAGGCTGGATCACCACACGGGAGTCCTGGCACTGCCGGACGCAGGGCTCATTGCAGCTGTTGGCCAGAGGGGTTGGGCCACAGGGACGGCACAGATCATAGCAGGACATGGCTGTGGGATGGAGGAGACCTGGGAGAGAGGGCAGGGGAAGAACAGGCAGCGTGTGAGGCACAATATGCTTAGTGAGAAAGAGCATGAGCTTGGGAGAGAGGACAGCCTGAGAAGAAAAGAGAAGAAGGGATCAGGATCTCTGGCCACCAAGGTTTCCTTGCAAAGAGAGCCCAAGACCTCCCATCTTCTCCCAGCAGTGAGCAAGGAGAAAGAGAATATAAAAGAGCAAGACTCTCAGTAAAACCTACACTGAGGCTATAGAGAAAGAGAAGAGTAAAAGAAAGAGAAGAATGAGGCAAAGGAGCTTGCAGCTCACCTTGTTCACCAAGGAGGAGAAGGCAAGAGAAGTGGATGAGGGACCTGCAGTGGGATGGCCTTTTATACTGATCAAGGCTGCCCCAGGCCTCGAAGCTCCCTCTGGGCATGGGAGGTGTTTACCAACAAGCTCATCTCACATGCAAACAATCTCTATTAAAGCAATGGGGACGCTGTTTATGTTCCCTGCAATGCTGCCTTTTCATTTCCCTGTCCAGGATGCCCATTCAGCCTCAGAGGCTCCTCTCGAGTCACACTATTAGAGGGAGAAAATGTTTCTGGAGGAAATGACACAGAATTGAAGGAAGATGATGAAGGCAGAGAGATCACAAACCTCTCCTGGTGCTGCAGTCAGTTGCACTCTAGGTGTTTACTTCAAGGTTTTGGCAAAACATATGGGTCCTCATTCCTTCCAAATGTATCATTAAAGTCCAGACTCCCAACAAGGTTCCTATGTGGGGACCAGCCTCATCCTCAGCTTTCCCTGTTGACCAGCTCAGGCTGCCTCAGGCACCATCCTTCCAAACCAAGACAAGGACTAATTCCTCTGCATTGCATTTCTCAGGACAGAGGAGCACCAGAGTGCCCCTAAGAGGAACGATGGCCATGATTTGAGCCACATTCCCCTGATACTCTACATCTGTCCTCTGTGCAAAGGGTGGAGAAAAAGAGATGGTGCCTGAAGCTTGGCCGCCATTTCTCTTGGGGACACTCAGTTCCCTCTTCTGTCTGAGGAATTACAGTGCAGAGCATTGAGACCTTGGCGTGACTCGGAAAGTGGGTGCCTGAGGCAGCCCGAGCTGGTCAATGGAGAAAGCTGAGGATGAGGCTGCTCCTCTCATAAGAACATTGTTGGGAGTCTGGACTTTAATGATAAATTTGGAAGGAATGAGGCCAGACATGCTATGAATAAACCTCAAAACAA
The DNA here is from genome assembly GCA_013389865.1 of Piaya cayana. Lineage (NCBI taxonomy): Eukaryota > Metazoa > Chordata > Aves > Cuculiformes > Coccyzidae > Piaya > Piaya cayana. The sequence goes on from WAAB01005552.1 coordinate 27,503, forward strand.
ACAACCAGAGGGTAAGAGTCTGGTGTCTCAAGGTGAGCTGTTCCATCTCCTTGTCTTTGCCTTCATCTTCTTCCTTCCCTACTGTGTCATTTCCCCCCAGAAACATTTTCTCCCTTTAATGCTGTGACTTGAAAGGAGCCTCTGAGGCTGAATGGGCGTCCTGGACAGGGAAATGAAAAGGCAGCTTGGCAGGGAACATAAGCTGCTTTCCCATTTCTTTAAAGTTTATCATTTGCATGC